>VNKF01004587.1:0-19240 GCA_008044355.1 Drosophila lacteicornis
AACGATCAAAAATAGCCACCACTGAAGACATGGTAAACAAAATAATGTTTCTTCATTCAAATGTTAACAACTTAAATATAGAATGTATTATAACATAAAACATTTATTATAATTATTTTTAATTAAAATATACCTAACTGTTAAGCTCTTTATTTTATAATAAATACATTTTTATAGGAAAATATAAACCAATGTTTCACATATTTTTCTGGCGTATGACATATGTCATGAAGTTTCATTCACTGTACAGTAAGTCAACTGCACACCAAAACACTGTACAGTGCCTTGACTGCACACCAATTTTGCTGAACTCATCAAAACTTGTGCAACTATGGAGAAAGTGAATACACAGTCTGTCAATACAGGCAATATTACCCTATTCACTCACACCCAATTATACTGTGCAGAAAAAAAAGTGTGCCCACTTTTAGAATAAGTGATTCATTTGCCGTTATGGAAGCATTCATGCAGAAGTCTAATATAGTTGTCCGATCTAAAAAAAATGAAAACCGTAATTCTAGAACCATAAAAACTGCTATATCTCAAAATTTATAGAAATACGTTTAAATAAAGAGAAGTTAAAATTTTGTATACCCTTGCAGAGGGTATTATAATTTTACCATGATTTTTGCAACGCAGTGAAGGAGGCATCTCCGACCCCATAAAGTATATTATATTAGCCAAGTCGATCTAGCCATGCCCGTTTCAAAATCTCGAAATCTCGAAATTTATCGAAATACCTTTAAAAACAGAGAAGTTACAAAGCATTGTTGAAGGCATAGTTTTTCTGGCGAGTGTATGTCTTAATTGATATAGCCTCTGCGTAAATAAAAAAAGTATGCAAGCTACAATCTTGTGTGACCGACTGTGAAATACAGGTACACGGACATAGCTTATTCACTTTGTCTAACTATGCTCAAATTTATGAAAAATATTGACAAATGAAGTCAACATCTTTTTTGGAACAAGTTGAGCAACACCAAAAATAAGTTATAATACTGAGATAATTATTCACCGCAATTCAGTCACTATTGTAGTCACTATTCGCAAGAACAAGTTGGAAATTAATAAGTTAAGGTTGGAAAAGAAATAAAATAGGAAGAACTCATTTTTTTAGATTTTTGATCTTAGAAATAAATTTTAGAATGCCAAAAATCTTTAAGATTTATTGCTAGTGCTTGTGGACTTAAAATAAAACTTAATAAACGCGTTCAGATTAACTAATGGTTATTTGCGTTCATATACTCGTACAAAACTTGCAGTAACTTCTTCAGTACACTGCTGGCAGAAAATGTCATCAAATGTCGTGTTTCTTCCGGCCTATGGGATCTAACTCACAATAATCATTACTTTGATTTCTTTTGACAAATATATACAAATGCAGAAGCGGTTTGTGAATTGAATCAATTTTTTTAAATTTCTTTGGCCAGAACAGAAGGAAGTCGAAGGCGCTCAGAAGTACGCAGCAACTTATTTTATCCGCCATCTTTCAAAACCTATTTGTGTTCATTTGATTGAATATGCGAATTACTTATGTGTAGCCGAACATTCCTTGTTTGCTGCATAGGGCGAGTGGCAAGTCTGAAATCAAATCAAATAAATTTCCCCAAAGGATACTCCCTAGCTTGAAGTCCATCTTCCTCACTGCGTCACTGACTTTGACGTTCTCGACCTGTTTGGAATTTTAGCCCTCTGTGATCGAATTTTTGTGGAACATGTGAGGTACAAGGTTTGTCCATAATTATGCGACCAGCGGCAAGGAGTGCCAGAAATGTTTGTCTGAGCGATCGTAATCCTAATGCGAAGGTCAGGGCGGAAGCAGCCAATCAACTAATAAGAATTCTCGGGAAACCATTAATCAGCAACACTCAAAAACTGCAGTAAACTAGTAAACTAGTAAACGGGTAAACTAGCCACAAGAACGACGCAAGAATGCTGCAAATTGTATAAATTCCTATTTAATTGAGGGTCAGACAGCCTACTGTCTTTCCGCGCTTACACCACCGATCACTTTTTGGGTCTAGGCACAACGAACCAGACATAATTAGCAAAATAATTTTCTCATCAAATGTGCAAAATGGTTCAAAATGCGACAACACTTGGGTCGCAAAAGCGCAAAAAGCTGGAATTAAAAACTCACAGCGGAAATCAGAAAGTTATGAATCAAAAATAATAGAAAAAAGTGAGGCGAACAGAAGAGGAAACTTTTTATGATTCCAATAAAGTTGTTAACTTTATTAAAATTTTTCCTCAGCTCAAGAAAAGTTGTCTAGAAGCCAGCCAAGCATAGAATTACTATAAGAAAATACTTTCGCTGACTACGACGTCCATAAATTGACAATTTAAGTCCGAGCTCAGACGGGTATCCAAATAGTGAGGAAGAGAGGCGGAGGAAACTGGAGTAACTAGTGAAAAAGTTGTACTAAAATCGCGCATCAATGAAGCATAAATGCATAATGCCGAAGGCAAGTCAAACTAATAAATGTTCCACAATGAAAGGGGCAGTGTTCAGCGGCAGGACAATCATCCTCGTCCTCAACGTCATCGTCCTTTATGGCCATCATCGTTACATGCTAAATTACACGCCAAATTGCGCACAGCCAGCCAGCTCTTTGGCTTATTGATTTTAAGTAAAAATCTGACTCTTGGGTCTCTGTAAATATAAATCGAAAGGAAAGGACTTCGAATTGGAATCCAACGTGCAGGCCACTTGTGCCATAAACAAATCAAATATTTCTCATATTTTTACGATTTTTACGCATAGTTGCATCAAAGAAGGATTGAAAGGCAGCTGTAAAATGTATTGCATGCACCCGTAGAGAGGGCAGCGGCAGATGCAGGTGGCGGTCAGAGAGCGATGCTGGGTAAGCAATGCCGATGCCCAAAACTGTGTTCTTCTTTCGAGGCTGGCGAAAAAATGCATAGTTAAAGTATGCTTCCCCTCGTTCCTTAGTGCATGGTAGTACTCATAAATCCATCATTTAATCGAAGGATGCAGATGGAAGGGCGAAAAAATCATCGATAGCAACGAGCATCGTTTCACGACTCACTTGTCAGCGGATTTTTTTTTTTTTTTATTGGATTGCGGATTTCTGTGAGGATTAGGGGTTTTTCCTTCAAAGATCATCCAATATAATGCACAGATGCGTATAGGCGACTGTTGAGGCGCCGATTTCATTTCAGTTCAATTATCAGTTAGCTCATAATTAACTTTAGTTTTATAAAACAATTTGCCTGACTTTGTTGGCGAGCAGTTCTGGCATCCCATAGTTGGCCAAACCTATAAATGCATGCCACATAATTAAAAGTCCAACTTTATCAGCAGATAAGGAAACATCAGGACGGAGCTAGCAGAAGCAAAAAAGCGATGTAAACAACTAAAAACAAGCGAAATAAAAGGTAAAAATTATGAAGTACTTCATATTCCCATCTCAGCCGCCTGTCCCCGTCCGACTCGTCTCGTTCCTATGCTCCACCACGAGCCAAAAACTCAAACCAAAGTAGCGGCCCGAGGTACAAGCAATCAACAAAATACGAACTTGTCAACAACTCCAGCTTAAGAGAAAAAATATCACAATTGGGTGGAAAAGGGGAAAGGTGCTAGAGAGGAGCGTTCTGGGGGCTGGCCCAGCATCATCATCATCCACATCACCCATGGCAACTTTGTTGCTGGCAGCATAGTTGGCAGTAAAAAAGTTCTCCGGGGATAAGTGGGCAGGGGAAGCTTGCTGTGGGGTACTCTTCAACGATTGCTAAGCAACGCAACAGTTTGCCATGGCTATAATACGTTATAATTTGTTATTGAGTTCTGTTCCGAGCAGCTGCAAAAATGCTGAAAAAAACGAGAAACGAGAGCAGCCAGACCTGGGCTGAGCCGAGCTGGGGTGGCAGCAAATATGGGAAAAAAGTAAACAAAAATAGAAGAAGGATTCAGACCCTACTCGAATAACAGTTACACTTCCTTAAGGACGTGAAATTAAGGAAGATACTTGAATGTTATTAGAAAAGTAACAATCGCTTGATTCTCGGGTTCCGAATTGAACAAATTCAGTTTGTATCAATCCGAATTATGTCTTCCGCAAGAAGAGAGTATGCCTTGCTCCGCTTAATTGTGCCGTGGTTGTGCCATTTTCATTGTTGTTGTATTCGGGTCCGAGAACGGCCTGCTCAAATAATATATATCTATGTATATGATTGGCAGAAACAGCTTTTTAGTGCCTGCGAGTCCCTTTTATTTATGGATTTATTTCATGTTTCTACCTCCCTCCTCATCAATTTGTGTCCCAAGAAATAAGTGTAAAAATACTCTTTTCAATTGGGTTAGGGCTTTGTGTGTGGCCTTATGAAATTGATGCTCGAAAATCGCACTCAATTAGTGGGGATTTAATATTTATTTATTGTAGCTGTTGCTTTTCTCGCATCAGTTAAGATAGTCAATCCCGACAACCCGGAGCGAATATTTATGCCTGTAACTTAAATTATTGCTGATGTTATTCGAACTGATTATTATGATGGATATGAGGATTACCTTCAGATGACTTAATGAATTTGTGTAATTTGTGTAATTCTAAAACACGCATGTTTTGCTGTGAAGATTTATTGGTTAGTCAATATTATAATAATTTACATTATATTAAGAGGACATCTGTTATCCAAGTCTGAAAGCTTCAAAGCTCATTAAATATGTTCAAGTGAAAATGAATAAGCTGGTTGTTTGGAAATTCGCAAAGAGCTTATAAAGAAATCGTGCTTTTATAGAAAATATTCTAAAGAACATAGAAAGCTTGGGTAAAGGCAGCTACTGCTAACAATTGTTACAACTTCATAAAGCTTCCAACGGGCAGAGCTTTTTCGAGTCCTGGGTGTCCTTAAAAGCTGTCCAAGCTTTTGCCACTCTTAAACAAGCTTATTTGCTTGTATAACGGTTCTTAAACGTCTAACGCACTTAACAGTGTCCTAAAATGCAACCTTTCAACTGACATTAGCGAGCATTTTCGCCAATTCGCCCAATTGTGCGTAGCCTCAGATTTCGTAACCCCTGTTCTCCTCCTTGCCAGCAGCCAATATCTCGTTAGTGCGTCTGCAGACTTGGCTTAAACACAGGACATTTACTTTATGTGTTCTTAAGTGACAGTCCCAGGATGAGGACCAGGATAACCAGCAGCAGTAGCAGCGGCGGCGGCAATGGCGGACCGAGGAGCGAGGCATAACGATTACATTAGAAGCGAGTAAAATTTCATAAAAATGTTCTACGTGCGCAGCCTTTTTGAATATGTAATGATGCCACGGAGGGAGTGCAATTTGCACACACACTGGCACACTTAAGTGCGCACACACTGGCACAAGCCCCAACTAATACCCACGTAACATCAAGCGACTGAGAGCACAAAAAATTCTATTTGTGGTTAGACCTGCCGACTTTATTACGGCTAAAGTAGGAATGGAGAGTTGAAATATATAAGCCGCATCCAGAAAATGGGGCTAATATTTTACTATCAATTTGGGGCTGGCATTAATTTTTGCAAATTTTCGGCATTCGGGTTTGATCAATTGTGGCCTATGGTTTATTTTACGCCAGTCGCTTGATGAGGGTGTTGCTAGTCGGACCACCCGTCAAAACGCAGGCTGTCCCGACTGTGGTTAGCGGACAGTGGGCCAGCTGCTGAGTTTATTCAATTATATTATGGTCTACGTTAAAGCTATTTATAATTTAAACCTAAGGTTTATTTTATACGTTCAATTAGTTAAGCTTATTTATAAGTTGGTAACAAAAATATTAAACTGTTCTATTTATTAGGAACAATCAATATTTTGGGGTAAGGAATTTGTAAGTATTCGTGAATACCGCATGGTAACTGTAAAACCACTGTAAAACGTCAGTTTTCCAATCCATTTAAATTGCCTATAGGCCCTGGCCTAGGTCGGCAGAGCCCGTCGTAGGCGTTCTGCGGTTTCGTTACATATTCGATTTTGTACACTTTGCAGTCGTCGTCGCCATTATAGTTCGTCATCGTCCTGTTCGCCGCCTAGGCCCCCAACCTACCTCACCGGCGTCTATTTGGGCTGCAACTTAAGCGGCTTTTCCCTGTAAGTGCGGGTGTGCTTGTGTGTGATGAAAACTGCCCCGGACGGCGGCAATTTGGCTAAAACGGTAAGCCCACGCCTACCTGCGCCCACAAAAACGCACTACACAAATTGCTATTTATGTGAGTGCCCGACAGGGCCCATCCCGCCCTGCTCCCCGGCCTTGTGCCTTCTCTGTTGGTGCGGTTGAAATGAGCAAATTGTATGCGATTGTGGTAACCACAAAGGAAAAAATGAAAAAGGACCCCAGTTGGAAAAGCAGGACCTCTAGTGCAGATTTTGTTTATTTTTCGATGTTGTGCATGGTGAAATTTGGGTCACGTAGTTAAATTCTCCTGCTCGTTCCGATTTTTTTAAACAAATTTACTTAAAATAAATTAGTTTTGCTAAACCACAAAAACAGCAATGTTGGCAGAGCGAAAAAGCAGAAAATCAAAAGCAATGTATGAAATAAATGTGAAGAAATCACTGGCAATGCCCATAGGACTTCCATGCTACAAACAGGTCTCGAAGTGGACATAGTAGAACGTCCTTTGGTGGAGGGCAGAAAAGGAAGGGAGAGTGCATGCAATTTTATGGTCAGACACGCAATTTACGCCCTCGTCTTTCTCGGTGTGATTGTGTGAATGTAAAGAGGCAAAGGAAAAAATGCCCAACTATTTGCCATTTTAGTCACCAGGGGGCCCATGACTCGACTAACGAAGCAGAGGGCAGCAGGACGATGAGAATGGCTGGCTAGCTGGTTGGCAATTCTATTAAAGCCCCAACGCGCTAAGCATTTGAAATCGGCCAGTCAGAACCTTGGTTAAAAACCAAGCCAACCAAAATCACAGATGGAAAGTGTTGGAACATGAACTGGTTTCTAAGGATCTTTCTCGTATGACCTAGTATGACATACATATGTATACTGCGAGCACCACCAGTGACATCTGAATTAATAATTCGATAATAATAACAGACAATACTAAAGAATTATGTATATATAAAACATGTAAAAAAGCTACGATCGAGTGTGATCGACTGTAAGATTCCCGGTACCTAAGGCTTTCTGCATCAAATTTAAAGACAACCGCGTTTCTTAGTGCTGTTATTATCTTGAGCCCGCATTTTCCAAAGCTCTTTCGCAAAAAGATAAAGAACAGTATTCTATCGAAGAAATACTATAAAATATCAAAATCAAGTAAGAAAGATATAGTCGAGTGTGTTCGCCTGTGACCATTGTACCATCGGATGGATGATAAACATGGAAATTAATAGATATTAAAGCTTTTCTCTTGCAATCAGTTGGTAAGTCAACAGGGGAAATAAAACATTTAACTTTGTTATGTTTTTTATTTTATCACGATATTTTTAGAATTTGTATTTTTAGAGTCGAACAATTTAAAGAATCGCGGGAATCGATTATATTCTCATAAAGAGTCGAAGGACACCGCTGCCAGTGCTAGGTAAACCAATTATTAAGTTTTACATTTAACATAACAAATCTAAAAAAGAATAAATAAATAATATTCTCATAAGATACTATCGGCTTTAAACAATAAATTCCAAAAAATGTTAGGCACACTTTTGTTTCACTTTTGTCTATAAACTTATTTGTTTTCATTTAACCATCTGGCTGTGTTCAGCTAGGTAAATAAAAACCAATTACTTACGAAAATCCCGGGCAGCAACTAACTGAAAAATAGACAACAAAGACGTTTATTTTCAACTATCAGCCTTCAAATAAAACAAAACAGAGTTACCCTTTATTTCAAAGCGTCTGCCATCTCCACAATCCGAGCAAATTTAAATTCCAACATATCTGCATATTGGACTAACGAGTGCGTTCAGAGATTAAATCAAAATTCATTTTAGCTGAGACTGTAATCAAAGTAAAAAATTAAATTGCACCGACCATATGATACCCGGTAACAAAGCGTTTGTGTTCTAGCTCCTCCATTGTATTCTTGTTACGGTAGACAGACTGCTTAGAGAATGTACATTTTTTATACAGTTTCCCTGTACAATGTATGACACCAAATCAATATACGGATATACTCTACGAGTACCGTATACAGAAATACTCTAAGAGTACCGTATACAGAAGCCGTTACAGCGAAGTGTGATCAAAAACAAAATACGCTTATACCCCCTAAAAATTCACCACTGGGGATTGGTAAAATAGGACCCCGAAATGCACACACTGTGACTGGCCAAGTTCACAACTGCAAGAGTGCCGCCCATCACAGCTCTGCATTGCAAAACTGTCCGGTGTGTTTGATGCACAAATCCCTCAACTGAAATAGATTTACGTCACTGCCAGACGACGGCAGTCGGCTTGTTCAGGAGTACGAGGTTTCAGGGGCTACAAGCTGCACTGCAATTGCGTTTGTTGACCATTTTTTCTTCTTTTCCATTTATCATCCTCCCTTAGTTCTGACAATTTTTTTTCCAAAAATTCTTTAGCATCAAAAATATGTTTTCCCTTGGTCTCCTGTTGCCCTTTTGGCTTTTTACACCCAGTGCTCGCGCTGAATACGGGCATACATACGCACACGCGATGTATGCATTCTCCATAATGAAAGTCATTTGGATTTTAAGTAACAGTGTTCTTTAATCTGTATTACATATTTGGTTAGCTAATACTGAACATTATTTTATAGACGAAGACATAGAAATAATAATATAATATTTTTAAGATATTGGAAAACAAAAACAAACTACAAATCGTTCAGTTTCGTATTAGCTATGATTTTTTTAAATATTTTAAAATTAAGTTGTAAGCAGGGTGTCCAACTTCAACTTCTATATATTCTATAAAATGCCGGCAGTGCTTAATTACATATGTATGTGTACAATTGTAAATTTTCAGAGGCTTTAGTAATCCAAGCTAAGCTTGAAAACTTGTTCAGACTTCATCAATAAAAACACAGTCAAGGCATAATAGGACCAAACTGTGGTTCAAGCTGAATTTTTAAGTCTGAACTGTTCGTATTTCAATTAATAGTAAGCTTTTATTGTACTACAATGTTAACAGGCTTGGCTTATCTAAGTTGTTAGGTATACCTTAAAAATTCGATATAAACAAATATTTATTCAAGAGCAAAATGATTGAAAAAGATTGTGGGCAAAAAATATTTATACGAATGCTCTTTTAATAAATTTTAGAAAGCTTTTGTGAAATCTATTATATCAATCAAGGTGTTGTATCCTTCATATGGAAAAAGAATCGTTAACCGCTAGCGGAGGAACACAAATCGAGCGACCAACCAAAGGGCATTCAGAGGCCAACACACAGGTGAATAACGCATTTCCCTTTGCGTGCGTGTCCTGATGAGTTGTCACATGTCGTCGCCTGAAATCCTCTGGGCTCATCAGCAGCTTAATCGCATAGCCCGTATAGGCATGGCTGCGAGAAAGCACTCGGTTGAAAATATGGAAGTTTTGCATAAAACTATTTTTTAATTAACTGCATTTTGGCACGACTTGCTTGACTCAAGCCGTCCAAAAGCAAAGAAACGGAAAAGAACCAGATGGTGCAATCCTTGCTGATGTCAACTCCATAGCTGGCTTGTTAAATGTCAGGAACACGCCTCACTGGTTTTTTAAAGTGAAAGAGTGTGAGCGTAGGGCAGAATGAAAAAAACTGTAGAAATTTATCTGGCAGCCAATTTCGATTTTCTCTATTCTCATTCAGCATGAGACATTAATAGCATGGGTCTGGTTTTAAAATCAGATTCATTTTTTTCGTTTATTGCCACGTGAATACAATGACAACCTGTCGAGTTGGATTTAGGACAGCATTAGCCGCAAAAGAGTATATTAAAACTATTTAAATAATTTAAAGGTATAAAAACAATGTAAAAGCCTTATATTTAAAGAAAGTCTCATTGGGGCCTAAAAGTTGAATTGATTCTTAGAACACAGTGTTAGTTTAAACCTGTATAATGAAAGCCGGCTTAAATCGATGTCTGCCCATCCCGACTATGAAATAGCGAAATAAGTAGAGACCAATCCCAACGTCTCAGCTTTCATTTCAGGTATTTGCCACCGTGTATCCCATCGTCGAGGGATTTAACAGTAGCTTTCTTACTTGTGTGTTTACCGACCTAAAGAAACCCAAGAGGCCATCCACTCGCCCCTTAAATGCTTCAGGGTTTAGTTACCTGCTTCACTTGACTAAACGGCTCCCAGTTAAAAGGCACTTATGACGGCAAGTGCTCTAGTGCTTCCTTTATTAAAATAAAAGTTATCCTTGGCTGGCACGTCTACCCCATTGTTGTAAGGCCGGAGGCCTACAATGAAAAAAGTGGGCAACCCAAATGTACTTAAGTATTTCCCAGTTCAAGCCCGACCGCAATGCAAGCCAAAAAACTGAAAAGAACTCTTTAACTCGATAACCCTGAAAGGGGACCAATTAAAACAAGTAAGATAGATACAGTCGCGAGTGCTCGACTGTGAGATACCCGGTACCCATTCTGGCAAGAACAACAAGAGTTTAAATCACGCTCATTCCAAAAAGGTTTTTTTTTTTTTTACTTTAATTAATAATTAATTATTTAATTAATACATTTTATAGACATAGTTGGTTTTTGCATTCAAGAAAACCGATATTTTAAATTTAATGACACAATATACACACAGATGAAAGGCATGCCCAAGGCATCCCCCGCATCACCTATCATCGCAGACATTATAATGGAAGAATTACTCGACAACACATTGAAAAGCTCGGACAAGGACCAAGAATACTGACAAAATAATTAAAGAAAAATACATCCAAAAGACTACTGACACACTAAATTCGTTTCATAAAAATATTAAATTCACAATAGAACTAGAAGACGAAGAACAATTACCTTATTTGGACTCCCTTATTACCAGACGAGGAAACGATATAAAATTTAAATGGTACAAAAAAAAAAACCCACAGCTTCAGGACGAATAATAAATTATACTTCAAAACATCAAAAAAATATTATTATTAATACAGCAACCGGCTGTATTCGACGGATGTTACACATATCGGACGAGGTATATCACGAAGAAACAAAAAATGAAATAAGACTAATACTATGAAATAATGACTTCCCAGAACATATTTTTAAAACACTTCTAAAAGTATACCAAACTACACACAACAAAAAACCACCTTGACAACCAAAAATCTACAATTCGCAAATATATGTTCCCAAATTATCTGAACGACTTATGAAATCAGATTGCTACAATAAAGACGATATAAAAATAGCACAAAAACCAACAAACACACTTAACAATCTTTTTAACAGAACAAAATCAAAAATACCAACAATGGAAAAAAGCAAAGTTATTTACAAAACTCCGTGCAACGGAATACATAGGCACGACAAAGCCAAAATTAAAAACTAGAATAGCTCAACATAAATCGGACTCTAACTTCGACACCACACAAATATAAAAAAAAAATGCACTCATGGTCGCCTGTGCTGCAAGCGGCCACTCACCAAACTTAGAGGAGACAACGGTCCTACAACAAGAACAACAATACAGAAAGCGCTACACTTTGGAGATGCTGCACATCATAAACACACCGGCAAACATGTCTGAATTACAAGACCGAAACAGACAACTCTGCACACATATACAGACACTTACTGAGAAGAGAACGACCAGTACGAAACTCCACGTCAAACGGTGCGGACGTGTAAAAATATGTATGTTTATGTTTTAGTTTTTACATTTGGTTAAAATTATAATTATTGTTTTTCAGTCAACATAGTTGCCCTGAAGACGGTTGCCGATGAGCAACCGAAATATATCGGAACTAGAGGAGATGAATATCTTTGTGTTTTTTATACCCGGTACCCATAGGGTACAAGGGTATTATGAGTTAGTGCCAACCTCTGTCCGTCCGTGTGAAACAACAGATATCAGAGACTATAAAAGCTAGAGTTACCAACAACAACATTTGGTGACAACATTGGAATCTGTTGCACGCAGACTCGTTTTTTTCGGGTTAAAGTAAATAAATATAAAAAATGAATAAAATAGAGCGGACGCTTCCTGAAAATTTCAGTAAAATCGGATGATAAACATGGGAGATATTAGCCATAAGGTTAGAATTTTAACACACCGCCCTAAGGCACTGCTGTTGCACGCTATAGCCGACAGGTGGCGCATTCGAGCCTTGGCCGTGCGATATAATGGCGCCAGCTGCAGAAGAAATTACAAAAGAATATAGCAAGAAATAACAAAAAATAACATAATTCATTTTTTGACGCCGATCGAGCGGGTTTTTATGCTTTCCTATAAAATGTATCAGTCATATTTAAGTATGAAATTAAATTGTTAAGGTCGGGAGCTAATTCGAGGGGCGATTTATTTTAAGAAGTATCGAAGTAGACTATTATAATGTATGTACAATTTTAAAATGCCTTTTAATATAAAGCACAAACGTTTAGGTACCGGGTATATCACAGTCGAGCACACTCGACCGTAGCTTTCTTACTTGTGTTTTCTTGTGTTTATTTGTCTTTAAGATTTAAATAATATAATTATCTTTAAAACCAATCGCAGGTAATAAAGGTAGTGTCTTATCGAGCACACAGCGAACGAATAAGAAGCGTATGCAGTATGCGATTTTCTCATATGTTTATTAATTCGCTATATGCTCATTATAATTATACCCGGTATATATTATACCCGATAGGATATTATAAGTTAGTGCCAAACGAAAATGTATGTAACAGGAGAAATCTCCAACCCAATAAAGTATTTATATTCTTGATCAGCATCACTAGACGAGTCGATTTAGCCATGTCCGTCTGGCTGTCTGTCTGTCCATCCGTGTGAAACAACAGAACTCAGAGACTATAAGAGATAGAATTACCAAATTTTGTGACCACATTCGAACTTGTTGCACGCATATCAAGTTTGTTTTAAAATTTCGAAAAAACGGTATATAAGCTATAGTCGTAATTTTTGGCTTAAATTAAATAGATAAAATATATTTGTAGGCATTCGCGGACGTGTTCTGAAATTTTGAGTAAAATCGGATGATAAACATGGAAGTTATAAAACAATAAAGTTTCTGTGTATGATTCTTCTTCTTCCTGAGAGAGAGAGAGAGATGTTGAGAGTGCCAGTGTGTGTTGCTTAACATGTTCTTAGCAACATTTGTCTTTGTTGGGTGTTGCTTAACATGTTTTTAGCAACATTTGTCTAAATTTTTTTTTCCATGGTCATGTGCAATTTAATTTCACTCACATTGCTTTGGGTACCGGGTATCTCAGGTATACCACTTGTTTTAGTATAAGAGTCATATTCAACTCTTGATTTGTATACCCTTGCAGAGGGTATTATAATTTTGCCATGATATTTGCAACGCAGTGAAGGACGCATCTCCGACCCCATAAAGTATATATATTCTTGATCAGCATCACCAGCCGAGTCGATCTAGCCATGTCCGTCTGTCTGTCTGTCTGTCCGTCTGTCGGTTTCTACGCGAACTAGTCTCTCAGTTTTTGAGCTATCGAGTTGAAATTTTCTGCATAGTCTTATTTCTTTAGCATGCAGTATATATGTCGTAACGGCCGAAATCTGACTACTATATCCTATAGCTGCCATTGGAATGATGGCGAAATTAATGTAAACAAAATTTTAACTTCTCTGTTTTTAAACGATATAGCCGTTCATTATGGTCCTAGAATTACGGTTTTCCTTTTTTTTAAGATCGGACAACTATATCATATAGCTGCCATAGAAGCGATCGGTCGATTTATATGAAAATGTAAAATTCTACATGTTAAATGTAAAATTTACAAAATTCGATATTTTTTCAACATTACTAAAATGGTTCGATTTTCAATGATCCAATTGAAGACAGCAAGGGTACACCAACTTCGGTTTACCGAAGTTAGCTTTCTTTCTCGTTTTTTTTTTTTGTGTATTATAATTATAAAAGGAATATCAATAATAATCTAGAATATATATACTTTATAGGGTCTGAATTGCCTCCTTCAATGCGTTGCAAATTATAATATGACCAAAATATATTATGTGGACAAAACAATGAAAGCGATAAGAGGTAGGATTCATTCTTGAGATTACTAAATCAGGAAGAACTTGCAGTACAAAATAGTGAAGAAATAGTGGGTGGAGTGCATTAGTTTTCTATCCCACGCCTTTATTGTTTCCCCTTTATTCCCCTTTAATATTGCTGCCACATGTATAACGTGCAATAAACTATATCGTCAAGTTGCTAGTGCTTCATTTGTGTGCTACTGCGTGTCTTGCCAAGATTGTGGGCTTCTGGAAGTCATTGCCGCATGTTGTTGTCTGCTTATCACGCATGATAAACAAGCAGACGGATGAGCCAGAGACAGGCAACGAAAATACAATTTGAATTTTGATAAAATGCAGTTGACTTTTGTTTGAGCGGTGCGAACTCAGAGATGGGCTCCTGTCTTTTTACACTCTAAGCCGAATAACTGTAAAAAAATAGTGAGATAGCTAGGGATTTTACGGGTTTTCATTACAAATAATTAACTAAGCCCATTGTAAACTTTCCTAATATTAATCGAATAATTTTAATCACATAGATTAAAAAATATCCAAAGTTGTTTACCTTAAATTTAAAGATTAAACATTCCTACTTTGAAAAAGCAGTGTAGAACTTAATTAAAGTGCAATCTTTGCGAACCTACGAATTTATTGAGGCTAGCATAAAAACCCAACGTTTTTGAGAGAGAATAGAGAGTAATGTAATCCCAGATACCTGATACTTGAAACTTTTGAGGTTGAAGAGAGGTTAAGTTAAGATGTGTTTTTGTTTGATTTTAACTAAAGCAATACATTTTAAATTTCTCTGCAACGGTACTTAAACTTCGGTTAACCGACGTTAACTATTGTTTAACTATTCGATACGATCGGAAGAAATCGATGTTTGTTGGTTGAAAACCGGGCATTGAAACGGCACGGATGTTTCGTGCCAAGCCAATGACCATCTCTAGCAAAGTCCTTACATACTATGGACATGCCAAGGACAACCGTCCGCCCCTTGCTTTTTCTCTGTGTGCGACATTCATTGATATTTTGGGCAAGCGTAGCGTAAATTCAATTTAAATTTGTGTAAATTGGAGCAAATGCAATTTACAAGTCCGAGATGCATCTGCAGCTGTCTTGCCTGCGTGTGCTGCAGCTTTTTTGTTTTAAAGTCAGTTAGACCTGCTACAACGTTATCTTTTTTCTGGCAGGATTGAATAAATATTTAATTAGCTCCTATGATAAAAGAAATTCCTTTTTTTTGCATTGTCGACTTGCTTCATAAGACTCTCATCGGACGTGTTTTTCGAAATACAAGCTTATTGAGTTGAAATGTTTAGATGTCAACCTTTTGTCCAATACAGTATATAAGAGGTGTCTCAAAATCGAAGCAGTGAAGTTTTGCCTGGCCAATAAGGCCCCAAATTAACTTTCAGGAACTCCGTAAGCCACTGCTAAAACTTTAGCGCAGAATCGAGTTAACGTGATAAGCTGCAAGAAGCAATGGGAAACTTGCAATCGCTTTCATGTTTGCGTGGTCATATTGCAGCAACGAGTATATCAAGTAAACCATATAGAAACAGTATTGCATATTGCCTGTAGGTTTTTATGCTAGTCATTATTAGACGACCAGCACACTGAGACCCTTAACTCTGTCGAAAGCGGTAGTTGAGACGTCTATTAAAACTTGGAAGTCAGCCAGCCTCAAAAAAAAGTTTGATTTATTATGCAAACACCTTGACAGCTTTGATGCAATTAAGCACTGAATAAATCAAATATAAGCAAGAAAGAAAGCTAAATTCAAGAAGCCGAAGTTTGTATACCCTTTCAGGCTACAGAATTAGAATTTGGCACAACTGTTACTATTCGACCGATTTTGATTGAATGAAATTACTCTTGCTGTATAAAAGATTGGCATATTTACCGACTTGCCTAATAGCAATATAAACGATCCAGAAATTAATGAAACAAAAATTGTTTAATGTGTATAATTTCTTCATTTGTTATATATATAACTCAAGATATAGCTATTTATTAAGTTAAGTGTTAAGTGAATATATTTATCTTATAGCTGCCATAGAAACGATCGAGTCAAATAGGCTGATTTTTCTTGATTTTAAGGATATCGGATTAAAACCTATTGTATTATCCTTTAATTTTATTTGTTTTCTTTCCTGTTTATTTATCATCGATAGGTTATTGAGCCCAGCACATACTCATTGTTGGAATCTGATTTAAGCCAGCTGCATTAATCGCTGGGACGGAAGACAGCTGTAAATTGTCCGACTCATTAATTTGTTGTCATTATTGTTCAAGGCCTCTGGCAATGCTTACATGACCTTGTCCCAAGCCCACAATTGTTTTAAATTACGCACGCACAGAGTAGGAAGAAAAGGACATGTTTTGCAGGGCTCTGCCGTTAGGTCAGCTTCTATCGTGTAGATAATAAAGTCATTATGGGCCCATTCTACTCTTGGACTCCCTTCTGCTATTGCCTTGCCAACTGTTGATTTGGCACATGCATTCGAAGCTTTAGACGTGCCAATATATTGTATGTAAGTAGAAAAACAAACAGGCGGAAAACGCTATAATTATGTGGTGATTGCTAGAAGGGGAAGTTAGAATACCGAACATTGATTGAATGCCAAAACACTTAACCCAATTGGAAGCCATTGGCGGCAACCATTGGGAAAGAGGAAGGAAGGAATATAACTATTTTTGCTATGGTTGTTTTCTTTTAGTCGTGTTGGTCTGAGCTGAAAAATGGCCGATTGGACGCTTATTGGCAGCCACGCAACACATTTCATTCTTAACCCAGTTTTTCTACTTTTGAAGGAAGTGGTCTAAAAAGCCTTACTAAATACCGAGAGTTCTGAGCGGGTTTCAATGTGCTGCCGTCTGCAGCATCTGCCCGGATAGGTTTGCTATATAAATTGTAATCTTCTTCGTCTGGCTGCTGGCCAAGGCCAAATCCTTAGTTGAAGCCGAGCCACAACGACGCCAAAGCCTCAAGGAAGGCATCATGAAACAGAACGAGACCGGCTCCCAATTCAAACAATTGTTGCTGATTTAACACAAACTGCAGGCAATCTTACTTGGGCAATTGTGCTGTGCCTCCGCTTTGAGTATTTGTCAATATCAAAATTACAGTGGTTCGAATAGCATTTTTTGAGTTTTTCTTATTTCACACGAGAATATATGTACATACATATTCATGTATATGTGAGCTGGTGCTTTCCACATAGGAAAGATCTGATAAAATGCAATCACCAATATATTACTGTGGACGGCAGTCCACGTAGTGACGATGAGCACCGAGACTGTGGTGCGCAAGGAGACTACTATATAGAGCCGTAGAATTGAAAATTTTGCTACGATAGTCCGATCCATTTATATCTTGATCGAAAGGTATTTTTAACCTCTTTTAAACTATACATATATACTACGATTTTTCAAAAACGGAAAAGTTTTAGGAGAAATGGTAGTGAAAGTGCGAAATTGAACATTTTGAATATTGTAGCTGTTGGGGCCGGTGGAGCAAAACTTAACAAATTTTTAATGTTGTTGTGATCTAGCTTCAAATAAGCGTCGAAGGACACCTCAATCATCCCGATCCAATACTCCGTTCAAAAGATATTCAATAAACAAGATTTAACCGGCCTGTCTGTCTGTCGATTTTTTTGTTTTAGAGTCCTGGAACCACTTTTATTTTATTAAACAGCTCGAGCTGAACAACTTTTGCTTTAACATTTTTTGGTTTTCCCACTAGTTTGGCGGGAAAACAGCTAAAAAAGCTAGATTTCCCGCGCCCATAACTTCTAAACGACTAAAGCTACAGAAACGTGCTGTATGTCGTTAGAAATTTATTTTGAAATGATAATAGCTTTGCCTGGACATAATTTATCTAAAAAAAACATTTAAGAATTTATAATTAAAATTATTTTTTTTAAGTTTTTGTAATTTTTTTAAAAATTGCTTTAACGATTTTGATAGTTACTCAAGGCCATATAGCCCTTGAGATTACTCAACTTTTAGTATATAAAACATATGTGGGAAAATTCGCTTTCTCGAGATATTACTCATTAAAATTAGTAGCAAAGATGCCATATACCTAACCTTTTACGTGCACTATACATACATTTATGTAAAAAATCATGTAGAGTCATATAGAGACGTGCACAATAGGAATGCAAAAACATCGATGTCAGTATCGATAGTATCGATGTTTTTTAAAAACGGCGATACATCGTTGGTTTTTTTCCAACATCGATGTTTTCACTAAGAGAAAGAAACGCTAAATTGCCAAAGCATTATACACTCATATTAATTTTTGCCCCATTTTCAAGAAAATCGACATAAAAATTTATCTTTTATTATTACAGGAATATTTTTGTTCTAAAATCATGAACATTTTTCATAAAACAAGAAAATTTTCCTTGAAATCAAGGCACTTTATCCGTTTTTTTTCATTACCACACTCATAATAATTTTCGCCCTATCTTCAAGAAAATCGAAATTTTTTCTAAAATCAAGCACATTTTTCTTAAAACAAGAAAACAATAATATTTTTCTTAAAACAAGAACAATTTCATTGTTATTAAAAAAACAGTTTCTTGTATAAAGAAAAAATTAATTTTTTTGGCGTTTTTTTTTAAGATAGGGCGAAAGTTCCATGATTTCATTGTTGTGTATTATTCATATGCAAAGTTGATTTATGTTATTTTTTGCAGATTTAGTTATGTTTTTGGTTAAATAAATATAAGTTTAGCAAAGATATATTTAATTACTATTTGCAGTAATTTATTGGAAATGTTTAATAATTAAACAAAATCGATGTTTTAGCGATATATCGATGTTTTTAACATCGATGTACTCACTATCGATGGTTTTGCATCCCTAGTGCACAATGCAATAATATTTAAAACCATCAACGTAAACTTAAAATAATTTAAATTAAAAAAAAAAGTATTTTTTTTTTATTTAAATTAATTAAAAAATTTTTTTTTTAATTTTATATAATTTATTTATAGGAAATTTCTCGCGCCCATAACTTTTGAACGACTAAAGTTACAGAAACGCGCTATATATCGTTGGAAAGGTATTTTAATATGATAATTACTTTGCCTTGACAAAATTTATCTAAATATTATAA
>VNKF01004591.1:0-11728 GCA_008044355.1 Drosophila lacteicornis
CTAAAATAATGGTAGCAATGCGTTCAGTTTTTAAATATTTCCGTGACTACATTTTAAATAAAAAATTTAGTTGATTTGACTTATAAATATTAATGGTTTTTATTGGGTTTAACGCAAGTTTCTTACAATAAAGAATGTTTAAACTATTATACTTTTCCCAATTTAAGTCAACGCATTAAAACAAAGTAAAGTATTATAACTTATTACTACCCTTAATTGTTCGAATTTTAAATTAAATCGAAGCTGTGCTTCTCACCTTTATTGGCACATCGTAGTAGCTATTTTTTCGATTCGTTGCCAAGAGGCATGCGAATGGTATTCCCATTATATAGATAAAATCGGAAAGGTACGTGGAAACGGGAGCAGGGCTGTAAATTAACTTTAAGTTATGCTGAGTATCTGCCATTCGTGGCTTCAATTTGGCCTTATCTCGCCGCTTCTTTTTTCTGTTGGCACTTGCCAAACAATGTCAGTTTTCAACTTTTAGCGCATTTTTCAAATTGGGTTAGCGGCACAGTGGCGTGGGGTTCGTCGGCGTGGCGGATGTTTGGAGGTCGGGCATGGAGGTTGCAAGGATGTAAGGATGTAAAATTGTAAGAATGTTAGGGTGTGATGGTGTTGGCTTTAGTGAAAGTTTTCTTATTGTTTCGGGGCGGAAGGGAAAGGGCTTGGCTTGGCGGTAGGCTTGCTAGCATCCTTCCTTCTTGCGCTTCCTGCCCAACAAAAAAAAAAAACAAACCATCTGCTGCCCGTTTAACCTTAATGTTTGGGGCTAACAGAACCGCACCCTTCACACCCAAACACCCCTGCAATTACACTGAATGAAATAGTAAAATTTTACAAATTAAAATAAAAAATTTAATTTTATGTGTAAGGTTTTAAATTATACATACAAATATTGGATTTTACTTCCCATATCTTAAATCAATTTAATAGCAATTAAGAAAATTACTTTAAAAGTTTTTCTTTATAAATATATAAAAGTTATTTCGTTTTTAATTCGGTAAACCGTAATATAAATAATAAGTAAAAAGAACGCAAGATGATCTTTACTTATATATTAAAGAAAATCACTTTCTTAATGTTTATACATTAGGCGACCTATATTTGTTATTGAAGGTGGAGCTTACTCGAGGTCTAATTTCTCATACGTAAATCTTGGCGTACACGTATAATCGCGTTTTGATTTACGTATGAGAAATTAAGCCAGTTAGACCTCGAGTTAGCTCGACCTTCAATAAAAATCACTTTAAATATTTCTAAAACTGGAAAAAAATTAACAAAGAAATATTTTTTTTTTCGGTGAACTAACATCTGCGCACTGTTTTGGATGTGCACTTATTTTTCAATTCGTGCGCGAGAGCATCCGTCGACTTGTCAGTTTCGAGTCACATCCAAACCCCATTCCAGTGAAGGGACTTGGCACTTGAACGTCATCTCGGAGAATTATCAGCGACTGCGTCAGCATCTAAATATAATGCCCACCTTCTCTACGAGAATCCCCGGCTGGCCTTTGTTCTTGCCCATCTCTTGGCCATTCGTAGTTGGCCAAGTTTTATGCTCGCTTTTTATGCCAACACGCACCGATGACCATTTGTTGTTCCCAGTACCAACATCAGAAGCAGCAAGAGCAGCAACAATATGCTTTTAGTGCTGTCCTAATGAAATTTTTAAACGATTTCGTCTCACTTCACGGCCAGCAGCAGATTGAAGAGTGTGAATTGCCAGCGGAGCGGAGCTGTGGGGAAAATTCCCGGAGATTATTTGTAGCTTTCTGTCTGCGTCTCTTGGGCTAAGAAATGGTTACAAGGTTGAATTTAATTGGATTTAATTTACTCTGCACAGTAAGGGCAAGAAATCAGAGTACCTATCAGCAGGTTTTATTTTACAGATGAAATAATTTTGTACTTGTGCAAACTTTGAATGGAAATAAATGTCAAGCGTCGGCATATTCATGAAACATTTTCTTGAAAATGCTTGCAAGCTAACACTGTTTCTTAAATTAAATGTGAAGGTCCCGGGTTTCGCTGAGTTGAAAAAGAAAGAATACTTAAAAGTAATAAATAAAGTAATCATACTTTCTGCCTCTGTACTTCTTTATGGCGCTATGACACTATCTCCAATGTTTATGTCCAATTATTTACCTAACATTTTGAAATCCGGTAGATATTTTCAAATATATGATTTAAGCAACAAAAAAATTGCAATCGAATCAGCATAGTATAGTATAGTTTCCACTTTTTGAGCTCTAACAAAACTTTTAATGAATTAACGCACCAATATAGTGTCATAAGACCATCACAAAAATTAATTAGTCATTATCCTACCCATGAATATAAACCATTATTTAATAAAATTACATAAATTAGTTATATTTGTGTTTATATATTTAAAGAAAATTTAGTTTTGCCTGTCATCCTAGAAAAAAAAAATGTTGTATTGTAACAAGAAACAAAACTCCAAATAGTTATGAATTTCCCTAGGACTCATTATCTAATACCACCCGTCATAATCATGCGATTCATCCGAGAATCAAAATTCGCTTTAAATTAAACAGAATAGCCAAATAATTGAAAACGGAACACTTGAGAGTGCAAAGATTATTACAAATTTAAATGAACTAAAACAGACGCACATGCACTCAAAATATATATGTGCTTAGCACCTGTCCAGGTGTGTGTGTGTGTTGCCATGGCTTTTCAGTACGAAGGAAGCTGTCTGGGCCATAAATTCACTCCTGCAATGGCTAGGTGCAGCCGGGAGCGCACAAGCACAGCTGGAGGGGTTTTAATTAGAACACCTGGCTAACTATCACAGGCACACACCGATACACACACACAGACATTATCCGGTAATACGGTTAGTTTCCATTTATTTCAATTAAAAATTCAGTTTGGCCAAAGGGGAACATGCATAAATATTCATTGCTAATCACATTGACCTTACCCTGCCTCTCTCCCTGTCTCTGTTTATTGCAGCAAAGTATTTTGTGATGAAGTCATGTGGAAGTAGCAACAACACGGCCCGTACAATTATAGGCGAAACTTAATTAAATGCTGCATCATTTGCAAACTGCAAGAGGGAATTCTTAACAATCGCAATAAAACTTTTGTCGAACAAAAGTAATTAAGGGACCTCGCACCCAATACCAATACACACAGAAACACCCAAACACCCAAACAGCCAGCAGCAGAGCCAGCCTTCCTTGACGCTATGCGACAACAAAGTTGGTAAAAGGAGCCGAGGAGGAGGAGGAGCCTAGGCGGGAGGCGAGCGAGCGGTGGCAGGAGTGCTAGTCCTGTACATGGCCAGAAGCCAGCTGACGCTGCCAGCCGCAAACAGCTAACAGCTAACATCGAGGAGGTGCCGCAGGACGAAGGAGACGAAGGCCAGCAAAATGCAGAAGGAGAACAATGTCACGGCGGAGAATTGCCAATTTGTGGGGCCCTATCGCCTGGAGAAAACTCTCGGCAAGGGTCAAACTGGTAAGTGCAAGGAAACCAAACCCAAAGTCCCTTAAAGGGTGGCTGTATCGAGTCGGAACCATCAATATATCTATTAGAGAAAATGCCATATTGGCATTACATTGCCTTTTTACTGGGATCTCATTTACTGTTATTACTTTAGCTGTCTGTTCTGATTTTCTCACTTGGCAAATATAACTGGGGGCCTTTTGATAGTAATAAATGGATATTGTTGAACGAATTTAATTTTGGAAATAGATTTTAAAAGGAATTAATTTTGAGACTCAAAGTAGTGTAGTATTGAAAGAGAGAAATTTGTATGCTTAGGCAGTTTTGGTCTGCCTAATTATCATTCCTAATTGTTAACTTTCTGACTTTAATCAAGAAAGCATTTAGCCAAGAACTTACTATTATTATCTTACTATTCCCTTATAAATACCGCATTGTCATTATTGCAATTATCCATTTATCCTTTCGCAGGTCTCGTCAAGTTGGGCGTGCATTGTGTGATTGGCAAAAAGGTCGCGATTAAAATAATCAATCGCGAGAAACTCAGCGAATCGGTGCTAATGAAGGTAAGTAGTTGCCAACGGAGGGGTCGAAGGTCATGACTCGACAGAAAGTTTCTCGCCGATTGTTGCCTTTCCTATTCGCTTTTTTATTGCTTTGCTCTCTTTATGATTTTGTTTTTCTCCTTATTTTGGGTTCCTTGTTTTCCGTTTGTCTTCTGCTGGCATACGAGTCATAAAAAATTGTGACAATAAAATTTGTTTTGTGGTTCCTTGTTTTATTGTTCCTGCTCCTTGAAAGTGTAACGTGGCTGAAGTAAGCGGTGAAGTAGGGGGTGACGTAAAGGGATCCAGTGCAGTCCAACTTACGGCTATTCGGACCCTAACAGCTACGGAAGGGGAAAATGTTTTTGGGGATTTTTCGGGCTCGCGGTTTCCCTTCGGCTTGGGAACTTAAGTGTGCCAAAGTCGGGGCAAGTCAAAGACAAAGATATTTTGAGCCTTAAAGTACTTCAGACTTTAGATATTTAAGGCATTTTGTGAGCGACCCGGCTTTGTCTTTAAACCAATGACACAAGAAGCTCATTTTCGGATATAAAGTATTTTAACAATATATTCTTTAAAATTGGAAAAATATAAGTTTATGAACTTGCGCTGTGGAATTTTCCAAAATATGTCCAGGTTAACTGCTTGCTCCTTGTTCTTTTTTCCTTATATTTATCTGGAAATATAAGCAAATCCTACAGGAACATAATCTGTTCTTTAATAAATTAAATCAACTTAAGATCTTTTAGTTAAAATCATTTTACAATATTAAGTTATAGCTTCTATTATAATGTTCAAACAAGGACTTGATGAATAGTAATTGTAGTTTCACTGAACATAAATTCAGAAAGGTATCAGCTGACCTTTTCCAGAGTTTACTAGAGTAATTGCTGCCTTACAAAATCATATACAAATTATCTTTGGTAAATATTCATTTATTCTGTAATCGATTTTCTGCCATGATCCAGAGCACCACCACCACGTCTATTATAATACGAGGCATGGACTCCAAATAGAATTTCAGACTCGCCGGCATTCATTCGGTTTCAATAAAAGTCAAAGTAAAGCTTCAACTATTTATCTCTCCTTTGCTGTCATAATAAACCCATGGAAAACCCCCGCTCGGAGATATACCGAAAATGTGGTGCACTTTTTTGTAGGACATTGAAAGGACATGGGACAAATTAGTGCGTGCGACAACAAAGTAAAACAAAATTGACTAGCTTTTTGGGGGCCGGGGCAAGGGATTGGGCAGAGTTTTGGGGGTGACAAAAGCTCAGACATGTAGGACAATCGAATGCACAAGGTGCGCTCGGTGAGGTGAAGGATGTGGGAGATGTTGGGGCTGCGGTGGTGGGAATAGGGGTGTAGACGAGTATAAAGGACCGCCGATGATTGCGTGTGGTGTCCATGTTGTCGGACCAGCTGGTCGGGACACGCAATGAGAAATTGGACGCCATTCGGAGGACAACAATGGGCCATTATGGCCGGCCAAGCACCAAGCACTTTGAATGCATTGTAAAGAGGTGCACTTTTAAAAAAAACCGACGGTATATCTGATTTAATAGAAGGTTTGGAAAGAATTCATTTTTAAAGCAAATGTATTCTTTTTAATTATGATTTTTTATTAAAGCTTCGCTTAATCCTTCCTTTCTGTATACCCGTTTTGTTGTTTATTTTTCCGAGTGTACGTTTATGGGGATCAAGCTCGGCAACAATGTCGATAAGTCGATTAAAATCATTTACTCCTCTACTCCACTCCACTCCGCTTCACGAAGGTTGAACGTGAAATCGCCATAATGAAACTAATCGATCATCCGCATGTCCTTGGCCTGAGCGACGTGTACGAGAACAAGAAGTATTTGTATTTGATATTGGAGCATGTATCCGGCGGCGAGCTCTTCGACTATCTGGTGAAGAAGGGTCGCCTCACGCCCAAGGAGGCGCGCAAGTTCTTCCGGCAAATCATCTCGGCCCTGGACTTCTGCCACTCGCACTCGATATGGTAAGTCCATCTTCATCCCAGAAACTCCCAAAGACGAACTGCAATCAATATGGGATTACAGCCATCGGGATTTGAAGCCGGAGAATCTGCTGCTGGACGAGAAGAACAACATCAAGATAGCGGACTTCGGGATGGCCTCGCTGCAGCCGGCCGGGAGCATGCTGGAAACATCCTGCGGCAGCCCCCACTACGCGTGTCCGGAGGTTATACGGGTGAGTCCTGCCCGGTTGAAAAATGGCCATAAAATTGCTTTCCCAGCTCGGCTTTCGGCGCCCCTTCCTATCCCTGAGATATACAAACGCATAAACGTCAATCAAGGCGAACTTTTTAGCACATTTTCAGATGCAGCGTTTGACTGCAGTAAGCGGCAGTGGCAGGAATCAGTGGAGGTGGCAGCATCCTGGAGTCGCTTTCCTATGCAAATTTCGTCAGACTCCCTTCTATGCAAATGCATCCTTGTCGTGTGCGCATATGATTTCCCATCTCTGGCTGCGACACATCCTGCGCTACACTCTGCCCAAATAAAGTGTCACTTTGTCCTTGAATTCTTTGATTTCGTCCCTTACTTCCAAGGGAAGTTTGCTGTGAAAGTTTGTAGGATAATGCTACCATTTGGCATTTTGGTTGAAACCTTAGCCATCTTTGCTTTCTAATATAAAATGCTTTCTTAAATATGCCAAGAGAAATATTTAAATAGGTTTTAAGCTCAAAACTGAGACATATCCGTGATAATTTTCTTCAAGTGTGTATTGCTGCACTTCCCTCACGCAGGACATGGTGCAGCTGCAGCTTCTGGCGAAGCTTCATGCTCCTGCACCCGTAATAAATTCATAAGGGGAATTTTAAAATATCTCCTCGTGCCGTCTTATCATATATAGCCCGGCCGGGCTATAAATCTGACTGGCTACGTGATGTTTAGCTTATCTATACGTACTTTCTTTTATAAATATTCAGCAGTGGTAGTGCGCCCCACCTCCTAATTGATGTCTGCTAACCAAATCTGCGCCCTGCATGGGGAAAACCTTGACAATTTGTAGGGGAAAATTGCGTGGAAAGCCCATGTACTCAATCACTTAAGTGGTCGTTTATCAATCTTTGGAAAGTGGCAGGGGTTTACTAGTAAGCCACAAGCAAAGCCTCAAGCCGGTTTAGGGTTACCTACAGAAGAACACAAAAGTCGGTTTGGGTAATCGAGCGAACACACAACGAGTATAATCTTACAAATTGGAGTTTTGAGAGTTGCGCTGTAATTGGAAAATGTATTTATGATGAATGCTTGGCCTGGGAATTTGTAATTTTTGACGGGAATTACGTGAGATACTTATGGAAGGGTAGATGCTTATTACTGCTCTATGCAGATACAAATGAGAAAATAGGAAATAAAAGTAAATATGGGAGCTATTAAACAATAAAGGCGAGGTGATAAGTCTGTGCACCTTAGATTAATTTGTTCTAAATTATTGGGTGTTGCTCAACATGATCCTAGCAACATTTTCTCAGCAGCATTTTTTGATGTGTTCCGCCATGTTAGATTTAAGTAGGTAGGTAGGTTTCTTCCGATAGCTAAGTGAAGAAGAAGAAATGACTTAGTGGTTGCGATAACTAAAGCAACCATGTGGTTGCGCTTTAAAGCACACTTCGGTGCTTTACAGCAATAGTCGATAGCTAACAGAACTATTTTATTCTTTCACGATTGGATTAATTTTAGTAGGACAGAAACCCGATTTGCTTTACGATAAGTTTATTTGGTGGTTATCTTTTCTGGACAAGTAGGTATTAGCCACCAGTGCAGAATCCGGCCCTTAGAAATATAATAAAGTGGAGAGATATGCGAAATAAAATGACTAACAAGGTATCAATTTATCTTTAAAAAAAGTTAGATTTAGCCATAAAAAAGCCGCACTGGTGCGTTGTTTTCATTCTGTGCATATTGTGCGTGTGCCGTCAAAAGCCGGACAGAATATAATTCATTTTAATTCATTTTGTCGGACATTATAAATGCTCTACGTTCGTGCTTAAAGACTTAACAGTTTGCCTTTAAATAAAATACTTGGAATTAGAATCACGTGGTCTGTAATTTACAGTCGTGCTGCAATTACATATTGTATTTTCTGTAGTGGGCAACAAACTGCGAGTCATTGTGCCATTTACCTGCCAAGTCAATAACCGTCCCCCGGGAAAAGGCAGAGCTGGGAACTTGGCATTTGATGGACACGTCAATGGACGTCACCGAGTTGAACGGACTGGACTGTATTGGGACTGGACCTACCCCCTTTTTGGTCTTTAAATAGAAAAGAAAACGAGAAAATTTTAAATTGGTAAACCTTCCCCGTTGGGGCATATAACATTTCCCATACGAATGGGGTTATCGATGAAAAGGGTGAAAGGTCCTAACGATTTGGAGCCACGCACAATGGCCAATCGAATTTCCAAATAATCAAGCTGAAAGCAAACATAAATGAAATGTCCCCGGCAAGCAAACAAACAAACAAACAGACAGACAGACACACTCGCCCTCGAGAATGTCTCCATGTCTCAATTTCTGATTTTCCTTCTCCATTTCCCCATTTTCCTATTTCCCAGGGCGAGAAGTACGATGGCCGCAAGGCGGATGTCTGGTCCTGCGGCGTTATCCTGTACGCCTTGTTGGTGGGTGCGTTGCCCTTCGACGACGACAACCTCCGCCAGCTGCTCGAGAAGGTCAAGCGCGGCGTCTTTCACATACCTCACTTCGTGCCGCCCGACTGCCAGACTCTGCTCCGCGGCATGATCGAGGTGAATCCGGACCGGCGGCTAACGGTGAGTCATCCACACATTCACATCCCCATCCGAATACACATCCTTCGCCGCACTCGACACCCGCAACCACGCCCGCGGCCAAGTGCAGCGGTGACCCAACAATGCCCATTCGGGCAATTCCTTCTTTGACTAAATGCACTCGAAGGAAATTTTTAGTTTGTCATAGAAACGAAAACTTTTAGTTTCTTGCTACAGGAATTTTGAACCAGGAATTTAAATTTTGAAAAAGGAAATTTAAAAACTTTTTATAGGAATTATAGATATTTATTATCGAATTAGCCGATATTTATATTTTTAGTTTCTAGCTACAGAAAGTTGAACCAAGAAATAAATAAGAAAATTTATAGACTTTTAATCGGAAATATCGATCATTAAAAAGGTTATTTTATCGAATACACCGATATTTATATTGATTATTGTATCGAAAACTGTTTAAATATATTTTTAGATTAAAGTGAATATTATCATTGAATTATAACTATGTTTTTAGATTTAAATGTTATTATTCATCGTTGGTATTGTTGGAATATAATAATTATAAATATCGATATAGTCGATCAAATAAACAATTTAAAAATTCAATATAAATGTCGATATATTTGATAAAATAAACTACTTTCAAAATATTTAGCATAATAAAACCAATAATATTTGCAAATCATTTAATTTCAATTTGCAACAAACTATAAGATAAGAAATAATTTCTCCAATTGTTGGCAACATTTAAAATCTTATAAAATCCAAAACATATTTTATTTAAGAGTAACCTACGGTTAAAGACTAACTTACAAAAATACAGTGTAAAATATGTGTTGTTTTTTTGCGTATGTGGGGTGGTGAGTCATTTGGAAGCCACCACCGGGCTTTTGTTGGTTTTTGGGTCAGCACGTTGCTCAGCTATTTACCCAACCCCCTTGAAATTCCTCCCTAAAAACCAGTTTTGCTTTTATTTTTCGACCGCCAAATATCCACATATCCAGCTGGCAGAAATCAACCGCCATCCCTGGGTCACGGCTGGGGGCAAAGGTGAGCTGGAGCTGGAGCTGCCGATGATGGAGGTGGTGCAGACACATGTCATTCCCACAGCGACTGCGGTGGATCCGGATGTGCTCAACGCCATTTGCTCCCTGGGATGCTTCAAGGAGAAGGAGAAACTCATCCAGGAGCTGCTCAGTGCGAGGTTTGTTTTAATTATCATATAAATTCACTTAGCACTTTACTTTACTGCACTTTAAAAATGTGTAATTAAAGCGTAATTATCTTAAAGCTCTAGGCACCATTAAGATAATAAATTAAACTTGGAAAACTTTATGGTCCTCAAGATAATATATGTATATTTTTCCCACCACAGTCACAACACGGAAAAGGTAATATATTTCCTTCTGTTGGAGCGGAAGCGAAGAAGGCCGGCACTGGAGGATGACGACGAGATTGCGCAGAAATCACGAAGCGAACTGGATGCAGTGGATCCGCCGCGGAAGCGCCTGGACACCTGTCGCATCAATGGGACCAACGCACCCAGCTACGGACAGATCTCAGAGGGTTCACCGCTCACCCCCAGACGACAGGCCTTTAAGTAAGTGAACTGCAACTTAACTGAACGATTTAATTTAATATCTCTTACCCCACAGCTTCCGCTCGTACAGCAGCACTCGAAACCACCAAAGGCGCTCGCCCACAACAGTGTCCTCGTCGGTGCGGAGCTCCTCATATCACAGTCCGACGCGCTGCAACTCCCCGATGAGCTCCGCCCAGCAGCAGGCGAATGCCATCTCGCGCCCATCCTCACCGGCGGCGGGAACGCGACACTCGCAGTATGGCGATCGCGACCGGAGTGGCCACCACTCGTCCGTCAGCAGGACGCCGTCGCACAGCTCCCAGAAGAGCATCGAGGGCGATGTGGTGGTGGTGCGGGAGCCCCGGATCGAGCGACGCGATTCCCTGCGTCAGGAGCGCGGCGGTGGAGGGCCAGGATCGCCAAGGGATCGAGGAGAATGCGGCATTCCGCCAGGCAGTCCGGGCGGGAACTCAAGCGGATCCACGTCCGCCTCGCCGTCGGTGCACCATCGTGCCAACTCAGGTCCGACCATTGCCATTATGTTCCACGATCCAGAGTCGAATAGTGGTGTGTGCATGCCCCTTAGAAACCCTGTAGAAGTCCGAAGAGATCATATGAAATGGAATAATCTTATCTGATACCATTTCATAAGCAAGCAAAAGGAGATATGTTTACGAGATAACCCTATACTTTCCATTAAATCAAGTTCATCTTAGCTAAAACCCTTTAAAAATTAATTTGATGTCTAGAAAATGTAGTATGACCTCCAAAATATATTCCTTTCGCTTCTGATCTTATATTTTTTGAGTAAACTTCGGCATGATTAATAACCAACTTACCTTCCTTGCAGTTGTGAATCCCAATGGCTCGCCCATGATGAACAACAGCAGTCCGGGCATGCCCGGCTCACCTTGCAATACACCTGGTGGTCAGCTATGGAAAACGCGACTCACCAACATCAAGAACAGTTTCCTGGGCAGTCCGCGCTTCCATCGCAGAAAAATGCAGGGTATGTGATAATTATATGATTTTTTTTAATTTATATAATGTTTGATATTTTTGCAGTTTCTGCCGATGAGGTGCACTTAACGCCCGAGTCCTCGCCGGAGCTGACCAAGCGTTCTTGGTTCGGTAATCTCATAACAACCGAGAAGGATGAAACCTTCACCATTTTGGTCAAGGGGAAACCCATTGCCACGGTCAAGGCGCATTTGATACACGCATTTTTATCCGTAAGAATTTGTTCGATTGAACAGCAGAAGAAATTGAAAATAAATGTTCTAAAATTTATTATCAGATGGCTGAACTATCGCATAGTGTGGTGTCGCCCACCTCGTTTCGGGTGGAG
>VNKF01004598.1:0-32647 GCA_008044355.1 Drosophila lacteicornis
GCGTCTTGTGCCCCGCTTATGGCAGGGGGGGGGGAAAAGAGGAGAAAGTCCCATTTAAAATATATATTTACATTTCTTATATCTAAACCCCGGAGTTCTTATTTTGGCACAGCGCCAACAATTATAAATTTCTTGCAGCGAATCCTGGCCGAGACTGAGCTGTTCCACCCCCGCCAAACAAAAATACTGAAACATTTTAGGCTTTTTTAGCTGTTTTCCCGCCTAGCGGGAAACCCAAAAAGTCGTAGAACAAAAAATGTTCACCTCGAGCTGTTTAATAAAATAAAAGTGGTTCCAGGGCTCTTAAACAAAAAAATCGACAGACAGACACACAGACAGACAGACAAACAACAGGACAAACGTTTTCATTTCGGAAAGGCCGTTAAAATCTTGTTTATTGAATATCTTTTGAATGGAGTATCGGATCAGGATGATCGAGTCGTCATTCGACGCGTTTTTAAAGCTAGATCACAACAACATAAAAATTTTGTGATTTTTGCTCCACCGGGCCCAATAGCTTAAATTTTCAAAATTTTTCAATTTCGCACTTTCACTCCCATTTCTCCTAAACTAATCTTAGTATGCAGTTTCAAAGAGGTTTGCATTACCTTTCGATCAAGATATAAATGGTTCTGATCGGACTATCGTAGCAGATTATCAATTCTACGGCTGTATATAGTAGTCTCCTTGCGCACCACAGTCTCGGTGCTCATCGTCACTACGTGGACTGCCGTCCACAGTGATAAATTCTCATTGCAATTTTGCTGTTTTTTAATTATTGTTTATATTACCCCAAATCTAGATTTCTTTTTGCGACCCTGTTTCTACTTTTTATTACTATTTACACAACACAAAAATCTAGGTTCCTTTTAATCCTTGGCAAGGCAGTTTTGCTCGCCCCAAGCATCGAGAATGTCAGCTCAGGAATGCTAATAAACTATTTCTATTTCTAAAAAATGTTACAGCTCTCCAATTTCCAATTTTCATATTCCAATCTTACTTTTTTTTTTTTGCCAAAACGCATTTGCTGGGAGAGACACACAAAGATAGAAGCTCGGCTCAGCGGCTGTCAAGCAAATAACAAATAAAATGCAAAAGGGAGCTAGAGCTGTGAGGCGGTGGCAGAGGCCGAGAGAAATCAACAAAGTACGCCAGTTACAAATCAAAAGAAAACGAAAAGTAAGGGATTTTTGTGCAATTTTTACGCTGCTTCTGCAGCAGTAGAAGGAGCTACAGAGAGAACAACAAGACAGTAACAATTAAGTGTATTATATATTACCAGATAGATGTGTTATAATTAGTATGAGTCTTTCTGCTAAGGAGGTTTACATACATTCTTTAAATATGTTTTGTTATCTTTATTTCTGTACTAAATTCAAAAAGATCATAAAAGTTATTAAGGCTCTAGAGAATTTTAGATTTTCTCCTGCATAATCCCTGTACGCAGCACCAAATAGTAAACATTCGTATTTTTCATTCCTTGCATTTTAGTGATTTATAATAATTGTAGAATATCGGATGTTGCACAGAAATAAAGTTTGTTAGAAATTCACTCTAAATGTTGTTATTTTTCATAAGATGTATTATATTTTAGCGTACTCAAGTATAAATAATAGCTTTTCTCAGTGCTCCGCTCGGATGCCAAGCAGAAGTAACTGTTAGGGGGTGGCAGCAAATGGGCGGCGGGGCGTGTCTGGACTAAGGGAGGCGGCAACACGAAATTGGCCAATTTACATGCGTTTGTGTTTTTGTTCTAGTGCCGCTGACGCTGCTGCACGAAAAAGGGAAGATTGGAGTTCAATTCTGAGTTGAGTTTTTTCCGTTTTTTTTTTTTTGCGTGTGTATGTGTGGGCAAAACGAATGCAAAGTGGCTGAGTTGCAGGGGCAAGTGGCCGGATTGAAGGTGGCTGGGGGTGAAATTGCAAACTGCTGCAGCGTTGAAATGCCAGCAAAGAGTTTAAGCCCAGCCAAGCGAAGCACTCAAGGGGCATTAAGACAGAGACACGGACAAGAAGAAAGATAGATGGATATATAGCCTTATAGCTTCGGATTCCCGCAGAAGAGCAGAAAGAGCAGAAAGAGCGGCAACGACGAAAATCGCTTTGAGAGCGTCTACAGCGGAAGGGCTTTAATAAGCTCCAGGTAAGTGCAGGTGAAGTTGGGGCGGGGCCAGCTGTAAACCTCAACCACCTCCGGGGGCAAACTTTGGTTTCTAAGGTTTACTTACAATTTAAGCAACAGTTTCCTTAAAGTCCCAGGCCCTCCATCGAGCACTGCACACGCTGCGTATACGCAACGCACAGCTGAGGTCAAAATGGAAGGACTAATGAGCCCTTCAATCAAATTAAAATACTAGGTTATTTCCCAGTAAATTCAGGTATTCTTGGCTTATGATTTAATTACCTACTTTATTATTTTTGCAAATATATAAAACTCTTTGTTTAAAAATCCGATGAAACCTTTTCGCTTGTCTATACAAGCTTTTTAACAACAAGTGTATCAAAATGAAGCAATTTTCTTAAACTTAGACATCAGATTGATGTCATCATTTAAGGTTATTTAGTTTCTATACATACATACTTACAATTTATGATATAAATATTTACTCACATGAAACAGAAATATAATTCTTATAAAATCTGAAATTGTCATAACATATTTCGTATTCAGTGCTATTATGTCGCCCACAACTGTATTTATTCCCCCGATACGGCGCCTCGGGATCGTCGTGCAGGCAAAGCGAAATGACAACATTGTTACTTGCATTACGCTAATGAGCTTATCAGGGCCAGAATGTAACCAATGATGTGACTGCTGCGGCTTTCGAGTGTGTTTATATTTATGGCTGGCTGAGGGGCTTATGTGTCATGCCAACCCAGAGAGTTACAAGAATTTACAAGGAAACGTCTCGGGAAACGATGAACAAACTTTCGATAGATTACAAAATAATGAAACGAATTGATATTGTTTTGAAGGCTGAAATTGTTACAAGATATTGTAAGAGCAGCTTCTGTTTTAAAGACATTTTAGATACCTTTTAGATATAAAGAACTTTGAAAAAATATTCGAGGAAAGGCTAAAAGTATTTTTAAAACTTAAAATATTCTTTTTTAGACACTATTTTACAAGATTAACTAATCCTCTATACAAATTCCGTCCACACTTATTCCTAAACGCTGTCGCTTATCCCAAACGACTTGTGGCCCCTTAAACACTAATTAATTATAAGCCCAGCTTAGCCCAGTTGTGTCTAGATAAGCCCGAGAAGTCCCTTGCCGCCATAATGAAGCAGCCAAAATTAGGAAAAAGTATTTCCCTCGCATATCCTGATCCATTGCCTAATCCGGCTTACCCTCGTCCTCATACTATATCAGGCTTCCTTGCATTCGCCTGCGCCTCCCTCGTCCTGCGTGTGTGTGGGCTAATCCCGGCCATTTTCACACATTACCCGACAAGGGAACCAGAGATAGGAGTGAACTTTATCAACAGAACATCGAGAGCAAAGTTTGCCAGCACATTTGAACATTGCTCTAATTACTTGGCCCCGTACGAGAGGCATAACAAAACAATTTGAAAGTCAGATTGGATCGGGCGATGGGGGAAAGCCAAACCAAGCCACACATTCACTCGCAGAGAACAAAGGATCTGTGGAGGAGCTGGAATCAAGAGCCGAAACAGGAAACATCAACATGACAGAGAGGAGACCAGCACAAACATTTAACAATTTCGCAGGAACAATATTCAATTTCCGACTGTCTAATAAGTTTTTGGCCAGCACACACAGCCCACACACACGCAGAGGAGTTGGGCCATGTAATAAGCCAACTCCGAGCGTCTGAACTGTCTATCCATTCGTCGCCCCAGTCAGAGACCTCAGTTCCAGTCCCAGTCCTAGTCGCAGTGCCGTTCTCAATCCCACTCCCCTATTCCGAACCGACAAAACTTCCATTACTCAAACCAGCAGTGCGACGCAACATTTTCCTTTAATTTCCTTTTTAGTTTTTTGTCAGACGCCCAACTAACTTGCCAGGTTTTCACTCAGAGAAAGGTATTCTAAATATTTCTATAATCTGGCTTTAATTTTTGTGTAAAAAGATTTACATTTTTTTTATTAAATTTGGAAATACTCGCCAGAGACTTATTGAAATAAGTAAAATACATTTTTTCCTAAATTAGTATCCAGTTTTTAACTGACTGTTGAAGTAGGTTAGCAACGGATACTTATGAAGGAATGTGTGGCTCTCTACTAAAACAGCTGTATATCTAAGCCTGCTGCTTGTCCTTGACAAGATTTTTATACTTGATTGGGTTTAATCAAATTAATAATTAATTAATATTCAAAAAGTTTTCAGAAATTGTTAAAGTAGATTTCTTTAACTGAAATCCAAGGGCATACATTTTTTCTTCGTGCATTCCCATGCCACATCGAGCTTCTCTCTATCCGTCCGTCGGTATGTCTTCCGTTCGGAATATTGTCAGCTTAAAGTCGGCTAAACGTGCACATTCACAGCCACGTGCAACTCCCGATCCCGGTCTCGGTCCCAGTCCCGATCCCACAACTTTAATGAATACCCGCGGGCCAATGCAAACACATCTGTAACGGCTAACGGGCCATATAAAATGCATTTCGAGTAACAAACTTTAAACACTGTGAACGCGTTCATTTGGGAGCGCCACGGATGTTCCAGCCTGCTCCCCAAAGGGGTGGCCAGTGGGGTTGGCTCGGGGAATGGAAAAACTGGGGGGTTGCCCTGAGCTTTCGGCGACAGTTGTGGGTGAATAGTTGAGGGACGCCAGTGCCCAGGCTTACCCCATGGGTGTGGGAGTCAATTACGGCATGCAAAAATGTACGATTATGCGACGCGATTTCGTGATGCAAAGTTGAGATATGGATTCTTTGGGTTAACACAATGCTGATGTATTTAGTTAGGATTTCTGGAAGGTTTATATAGAGATTTATTATGTTATTAAACCCTGCTTTAAATATGTTTAAATGTTGTATAAATATTTACACGATATCGTTTTTCTATTGAATAAAAAACCCTTTTTGTAGGTAAATGATTAAATTTTATTAATCATGACTATGCAGCATTATCAAGATTATCGGTTTAAACTTCTCTTTAGTTGTTAAAAAATAAATAGTATATACTGCAATGTAATACTTAAAAACCTGATTTTCGCCGCATAAGCGTTCAACTTTTTCGTTAGGTCTGCTCCAAAGTAAATACTTTGTCGGGCCTCTGTCGAAGTCGGCTCTATAAAGCCGACCTACGCCGCAGTTGGAGGAGCCAAAGCCATGCAAATAGGAGCGTACTCGCTTCGCTTCTATATTGGAAAGGGGTAGACATGGGGACGAAGGCTCCGGAGTTAATCCGGAGGAGGAGTCGCTGTGGGACGCCTACTGCGGTTTACACTGCCACCGAATACCATGGAAATGACAGACGATGTAAAAGAGTTCATTAATATTGCAAGGTATGCCGACTATGACGACGGGGCAGGTCAGGGGTTAAGGCAAAATGAGGCAGAGAGTATGCAAAAGAAGGACAACAGCCAAACAGGAGCAACAAACGAGGGCAACATTTTGACTGTGCGCACAATTATTTTGTAATTTGTCATATTTTGTAGGCCTTCTCCTCCGGTGTCCTCAAGTCAGACAGCGTTACACTTTGCCCAGAAACGGGGCAGGATATGCCGAGTGGGTGGCAATGAGGGGATAAGGGAAGGGAAAAGGAGGATAGGACATCGCTGCTTTTGTCCAAAATTTCAAGTAGCAAAGTCTCGGACTCAAGTGGCTTGACGGCCTACTAAAGAGGAAATGTTGGGGCGGCATAAATTGCACTCAAAATAATAGGTGGCCCAAAAATGCATTTGGTAAAAAGTATATGTTGTATTTTAACAAAATTTGTGATAAAAAAAGTAGTTTAAGTCAATTTTGACTTTTATAAATAATATTGAAAATTGTTTTTGATCATTTTTGCATGACGAAAATTAAAAAATAAATCATATGAAATCGTTATAATTTTGAATTTTTGCGGTATCAACTTTATCAACATATAAAATTTTGGATATTTATCCCAATATCCTTAAGAAAGCGTAGACCATAATAGAATTTTGTTCGGTGTGCAGAAAAGCGTGGGGGTTAAGGGGTGGACCATCGTCAGCCGCCTACCAACTGCATAATTGTTTGTATTTTACGCTTTACATGAAAGCTAAGCAAATCTTTTGTTACACTGTCTAACAGAGCAACAAGCCTTCTCTCAATGCATTCCCCAGGCCCCACACCCTATCGCCCAAATTCCCTTCCCCATCGCATTCGCATTCACCATTTCCCACTGTCTTACCCCTTTTGTTGGCCTTATGCTTTGTGTGCATATTCTAAACATGGCGGCGCCTAACGGTGGCTACCTCAACCTACTTTCGGTTCCGTTGCTAGCTACACAGAAACGAAAAAAGGAGAATAACAAAGGCCTATACTCCATTCTAGAAAAAGTGTTGCATACTTTCTGGCTGCTTACTGTTGTCGGTAATGTAGGTATGTGACCATAAAGTACCAAGTCTTAAGCTCTCAAGAAGTGTTGCATACTTTTTGGCGGTAGAATTTATCGCTTTTTACTAGAATAATAAGATTTGATTTATTTTCTAGCGTTTTATTCAATCGATCGTGCTTAAGCTTGGCATGCAAAGTTTCGAAATACAAAGGACCATGTAAATACAAAGGAGAGTTAGTTCTCAAAAATAGTTGCATACTTTATGGCGAAAAAAAAAATTATAGTGCTGAATGCGGAAATAATTCACATGTACGGATTAATCGAGGTTTTTCAGGTTTTTCTTTTAGATAATATTGGTTTACTATATGTTATTTTAATTATCAAACGAAATAGTATACAAAAAGAGACGCTTAGATTTATTCTTACTTTTTCCTCTAAAGATTTTTTAATATACAATTTTTTAAATCTATTAAAATAAATGCGTAAAATCGCATTGATCTTGCAAGATTTCCTTGCTGTGTTGCTGTCGTTAAGACTTTAATAGTGCCTGTTCACCCGCAAACACCGCTCACCTCTCACCCTTCACATCTCCTCCTAGTTATTGCCGCCCCCTCTAGTTGCGCCCCCTTCTAGTAAGTCAACAGAGAGAGAGTGAGAAAGAGAGAAAGAGGCTCAGTCAGTCAGCCAGTTTTCTTGCCGCTGTTGTGTTCTCCATGTTTACCTAGCCCCGACCCCTTTTTGCCAGCCCTCCCCTGGCCCGGTTAACGTGGCGGGCCCCCGCAGGGCAGCCTCATCATGGGCCGCCCCTCATAATTATACCCTACAAACGAGCGGGCCACGTGGTATTTAGTTTTAAAGGGTGGAAAAATTAGGAAAACATGGAATAAGATTTCGGGCTTGTCCTTGGGTTAGGAATATCGGTCTTTACTTGGAAACTGCTGCGGTGTAAATCTCATTTAAAATTATCATTTGAGCCAAATGGGTTTTTTCGTAGAATATTATACAGCCATTTCTTTGGCAACCCTGTAAACTCCCCTTTTAGATAAATTGTAACTGAGACTTTGTAGACCAACTTTTTTAGTTGGCTTTCCTAGAGTATTACCAACTCTAAAACTTTTATGATGTATACTTGTATTTTTTTTTTCGGGGCTCTCGTCATTTTGATATGCAGTAGTTTCTGTCCACTTCGAGCTAAACCCCCGTGCACAACCCCTGTTCACTGGCCGCCCATTTCCTTGGCTTTCCGTCCGCTTCTTCTATCATTTCGTGCACATTTTTGTTTGTGTTTGCAGTTGTTTTTGTTGAATTACATGCACACATACAGAGGGACAAATATTTATTTAAAACTTATGCCCGAGGCCTTTCATTACTGTGCACGGTGAAAATATATATATATATATACTTGTATATTGTGCAGTCTTTCCTCCCGCTCCTCCCCGTTGGTAGTTTTCTCTTTTCACCATTTTGTTGCTGCTTTGGCACTGTGCAAATGTGCGGAATGTTGCTTTGTGCTTGCCATTCGCTTTCTTCTCATCCTAGTTTCTGCACCCCCTTTCAGTGTTTTCTGGATTTTTGGTCCATGGCTATTAAGTGAAAATTTCTCCATCGGAGAGGAAGAGAGGTGCGGCGAAGCTCCTCATAGTCTTTGCAGTCTAGTTAATGTACTTGTAGCCTGGTCCTGTTTCAGATCCTTTCGGTTTCCCGCCATTGCCACCGCCCCCGTCACCGCCCCCCCCCAATTATGACGTCTAGCGGAGTTTTAATTAGTGCCCTCATGCCACTCCGCAGATCCTTTGTGTCGCCGGTGTCCTTGTGTCTGGACCATTGTCTTGCCTCGAACCGAACCAAAATGCATTATGACGTCGCAACAAAATAGCCAAAGTTGTTGAAATTTTTATGGGATTTGCTGGGTGAATTATTTTAAAGTAGAGTGCTTCAGAATCGCCCTGCTCTCTCTCTCCCTCTCCCTCCCGTGAGACGGAAAACCGGAATGGGTGAAGCCAGAAGGGACTTGCAACTTATTGATGATGGGAGTAAGTGGGCAATGGCTGGGTAATGGGTAAGGGTCGATGAAAAATTCGTAGTGCAGTCAAGCATAAAACTGCAACTAATTACCTCTTAGGAAAGTGGGTATAAAGAAGTGAAATTCTTCGCCCCTCTTGATATTGTATTAAGCCAGAGCCAGTTTAAGCAATTTAAGCATTAGGAATTCCTTTGTTACATCATGTTGAAGTCTTGAGTGAATATTTTATAGCGAGACTGAAGGAAGAGTGTGCCGATTATACGTTTAAGGTTATAAAATAAGGTAGGATTTTCCTTAAAATCTATTAGATTTGCGCCTAGAAGTAGGCAACGAAATATGTTAGTTACTAAATATAGTGATTAAGCTGTAATATTTTGTACACCCAAAAAAACAAAGAGCTTAAATTTAATATCCTTGTTACGTAATACATAGTTTTACAAGTTTAGTTTATTTAACTCTTACTAATAACAAATGCATATTTAGTTGTATGGTTTTAATTGCATATTTTAGAAGATTATTATTATAGTAATCTGCATACAAAATTCAGTTACATGTCGCTTTAGCTGGAATTTAGTGGTTTTCTGTTCGTGGCGTTACTGATAGCCTTAAGTCTTGACGCAGATTAGGTTTATTTTTATACTTTCGTAGTATTAAGAAATTTTTAAAACTCGAAAGTATAAAATTCGTGTAACAATAGTAAAGTTATTATCAGGTTTTTTTTTGTGCAGCTTCCTTTTGTTTATTTAAGTAAGTTGAAACAGTAAGTTTCACCACGTAAGAAGTCTTAATTGAACGACCATACAATAACCGTCACTTTGATCATACCAAGTGTTGTATACTTTTAGGCGACGCACTCAATATTACAAATGGGTTAATTATTTAGTAATTCGTTAATTCCGACTACTAAATAAATGCATGTAAAGAACTTAGAAAATGGTAAACGAAAAATAGTTGACAGGTAATGCATATTAATTTCAGAATGATATACGATAATACTCGTATATTTCCCCAAATCAAATTCTGTGAATTCTGCAATTAATATACCATCAACCTACCTTTTTATCTAATACCACTAACTAAAAATAACCATCAATCAGACATTCATTAACGTCTGAATATAAATCAACTCGATGTCAAAAAAGAAGCCAAACCTCATCGAATTTCCCAGTAAAACATTATAAATAGATGCTTTTGATGAATTTAGGCAACAGTCCGAACATCGACAACTCACCTGTCAATTTGGTGGAGCAGAGTTTACATTAAATTTCGCTTTGGTAAAATGTTGTTAATTAGTTTCAATGTTTTGCCGTTTGTTTGTTGTTCTTGCTTTCGCTCGGTCTTTGTTGTTGTTGCACGAGAATGCTTTTGGGCGCCAAAAAGTACAGTCACTAACACACACACACACAATCGCCCACACAGAGCAAATGATATTAGCTTTGGAAACTGTTATTTCCCCTTCTCTCTTTGTCCTACTCGCTCTCGCTCAAACGCTCTTGCTCCTGCTCTTGCTGTAAGTGTCCCTCTCACTCCTGCAGGCTGTATGGTGGGATGTTTATTGCGGTTGGCGGCGTTTTGGATAATGCACTTGATCCGCTGTTAACGCTCGCAAATTGCAATCGCAGAGCGTGGAAAGGGAGGGATTTGCGATTTTTGCGTAACTCGTGGTTATCTGCGTTGCCTTTTGATGGATTGATGGATGCCACACAACACACAACACACAACTTGACTGAGCGAAATTGCACAAATAACTGAATTGAAATATTCCCCCCCGCCGCCAAACTCACACACACACCTACGCACGCACAAGGGCCAGATAGAGAGAGAGAGAAAGAGAGGATGAGCAACGGCATGTTGCCTCGCTTATTTTCGTTCAAAAATTTCTTGCAAATCTTAGCTAAAATCCCGAAAAAAATGAGTGACGGTGTGCAGTCGAGTGCATTTTAATTGATTTTTTCTTTTCCTTATTTTGTTAGCCCCCCTTTCTCAGATTCACTCCCAGAGAGAGAGAAAGAGAGAGGCAGAGCAGGACGGGCCGAGATCTGGCATCTCGCTCGGTCGCACGCTGCGTATGCGTAACATTTCAGTTGCATTTCTGCATTCTGCATTCCTCGTGAGTGAGTTTCTTGAGTGAGTTTCCCTTTTTTGTGAGTGCGGAGTGAGTCTCTCAGGCGGACGATCTCTTCGTTGCGAAATCGTAAGTTTTAATTAGCTTTTTGCTCCTGCCGTAATTTTGACAGCAAACAAAAGTTGCTGCTGCAGCATCAAATTTTTAATTAATTACATGTAAAAATGCTGAAAAATTGATGGCCATTCCCTCTCCGTTGCCTCCTTTCGTTCCGTTTGGACAAACAATTAGCATTTCACTGTCCCAAAAATAATGCAAAAAGTATGAAAGCCGTGAGCTCTCAGAGAGAGAGAAGGAAAAGTTTGTCCAAGTTTTCTTGAGGGATAGCTTTCTTTTTTTATCTAAGGCAATGGTTGAAACGAGAGCCGTTTTTTAGCTAGCGGTATAGGCAAACTTTTTAATATGAAAATTGCTCGTTTGGGGTCGAGGATATTAAGTGCTTGGATTGGGTCCCACGGAAATGGACCCTTTTGCTTTGCGATTGATTCAGGTCTGGCAAGTAAATGGATACGTATTTAACTTTGATGGAGTTTCCCTAAATGAATACTATTATGGAGGCCTTAAAAATGTTTTATTTTTACCTTCGACGCGCCATTTAATTTGTCTGGTATCTATGTATGTTCCGTACTTTTAAAGGTTCGTAAGTAATTAATAAACGCCAGGGTACATTTACAGAATATGTTATTTTCCCTATCATCGTAAGTTCTTCCTTAATCAAGTTCTTAAGGAGTATTAAGTATTAACACCCCTTAGACTCAGATCAGATTTTCTTTATACTCTCTTTCTTGCTTTAGAGATTTTCGATTGATAAGAAATAACAATCATAGCAATCGGTTAATTATTAAGGTCATGAGACCGATTTTAGTTTCTCTCGAGAATACTCCCTGTATGTAGCTGCCGAAAAGTAGGCTTTGATTTGAAAAGCACAATGCTTTCAAACTGAGTTCAGGGTAGATCGATGTTTATGGTTGATTCCTCGATGTTTTCCCGTAAATTATCGATGAATTCGATATTTTTAAGGTCTAGTACAGGTTATTATTAAAATACAGCTTTTGAGAATTCTAAATGTATGAACTAATTATTTTATAAGAAACTTGTTAAAAGAACAAGTTAAAGAATGCTCTTAAAAATGGTTTTCTAAAAATATAAAATAATAAACAGTAATACTACTCATTGCAAAAGTATAATATTTCCAACCCAAAAAAACATCTGCATTATAATTTAATTATTTATTAACTAATTGATCCGGTGGCCTTATTGGCTTGTGTTTATGTTTGTTACGCTTTGTAAGCTAACTACATAAATTAAATAAGTAATTTAATTTGTTGTGACAGCGTGATATTCAATTATATTTTTGATATGTGAGTAGATTTCCATTATTATTATACTCCAGTTTTTCTTGAAAACTTTTAAAACAATTTCCTATGCTCTTGTTCAAAAATATTTTCTTAATTCTTCTACTTAAACTAAAACAAAACGGTTCTGTTTTTCAATCGTTTTCCTACAATCGTGTCAAACCGAAAAGAATAACAATAAATGTATGCAAACTGGCATAAAAGATGAAGTAAATGAAATAAGTTTGAAAGCGATTCAAAAACAAACTGCAAGGCCGAATGCGACTCTTAAGACCTCACTCAAGCCCAGAACAGGGTGTCCCCGAAATCCGTGCACTTCCTGCCTGGAGCATGCGCAAAGATGGATGGCGGAAAACTCACTCAATTGGGGCGCAACAACAATGCAACACCTACGCGGCACAAAAACACACCTGGACAACCTGAAGTAATGCGGCAAACAAAGAGAGAGAGAGAGCCTAAAATGGGGGGTAAGAGAGGTGTGTGCAAGGAGAGCGGCAGCGGACGGAAAACAAACGTCAGCTGCATAAGAATCCAGCGGCAGGAACGTTGGCACAATTGTGCGACAGTCGCCATTGTTGGCCAGTGTAATGATACACACCTACATGTGTGCGAGTGTACAGTACGGGGAAAAGGTTCTAAAACATTTATGAATGAAATTTTGTATACATTTCGGTCACAAATGCAGAATGGGTACACTGGGGAAAAGCAGGCTACAGCTTTTGGTTTTTAATAGGATTTCGGTTATTTTAAGGATTATTCCAAGTGCTTAAATATTTTCTTATTTTATTTTTATAGGTATTTATTACAATAAACAAAAGAATGACAGAGGGTTGAGACAAAAATTCATGTGGGTTTAAAAACATTTAAAAAAGGTGTCTAGAAGTATGCAACGAAATATTTTAGCTTTTTAAATTCATAGAAAGAGTTTTTTTTTTTTTTCTCTTATAAATTGTTTATTTTCGCCGGAAGCGTTCAGGGCCATCTGAACATAACCGGACGTTTAGAGGATGGGGAATATATACAATTATTTACAATTATTTAGGCATATTTACAAATTGTTAAGATTACAATATTAATGTATAATACGGGAAGACAGATCGCTTGGGTGGAATCTCTTTACCGTTCTAAGAGCTTCTAGCAGAGCCAAGTTCCATATTCATAAAAATACTTTGCATATTTTTGAAGGCCAGCTTAAAATAAATATCTTTAAAATTATGCAATTACATAATATTTTAAAAGTAAATACATCTTTTAGAGATATTTTTGAGTATTTTATGTACAAATGTTAAGCAATTCATTTTTGTTTATTCTATTCGATCAGTTCCTACAATGAACCACAATTTCTTCAGATTTAAATTGGTTTAATTAAATATTTAATTATGGTTTTTAAATATATATAAAAATCTCTCCGGAGTATACTGCATTAAGTCCGAAAAAATAAGGGAAATCTTTCCAGAAAACGGTCTTTCCCAAATTTTTCTCCGTGTAATCGCTACCTACTTTTGTGGGGACAGGAAAATATTTATAAAATAGGGCCTTGAAATTTGTCATTCTCCCAAACGTGAGGTAGTAAGGGAAAAAAAAGCATGCTCCCCTCAGATATTACTGGATGCGCCGACAAGTGCTTGCGGAATAGTTCCGCCAGAGTCATGCATCGTTGGTGAAATTCGGCGGCATCAAAAATCCTTCACAATGAACTCTCGGCCAACGACCAAACTAATCGCTGTGGAAAATCCAAAAACCAATACTTGATGGTATAATCGTATCCGCGCTATCCGGACCATTATGGTTGACCTCATCCGAAGGGCGTTGATGAGCATTGACCACGGTCCGAGCAGGCAATGAACCTCAAAGAGTGGAAAGCACCGGCCGCAAGGCACATGACTAAGCGCACCATCAACCAATTTTTTTTTTTGTTGGTTAAAGGCTAATGACTGTGTTTACGCCAAAATAAAAGGTGAACCCCTGACGAAAAAGCGCTTAACTAATTTAAATTGAAAGCAAAACGGCAATCAGAACCTAAGAGGATGAGTAACCGGGGCCGTAAAGCCAATAAGGGCATAAATAGTTTTGTTATGTTTTTGTTTTGTTTAAATACATTTGGGATTTTCGGATTCGCCGAAAAATTGCGTATACGCCGCTTGGGTCATGCACGAACGAACAAACCGAGCAGCCACTGATGGGCGGCCGATTAAGCCCCATTAAAAAAGCGTTTTATGCTTTATAAATCGCCAACGTTCGTCGGCGGCAAACTCCATATAAAAACAGTTAAAGCCGGGAGTTTTGGCATTCAGTCAACGTTCGAGGATTACACACAGCGAAACCATGTCGGCGAAACAGACAAGCAGCAGTTGCCTCTGGTTAACTTTGATCCTGCTGGCCATGTTTCTGCACCCCTCCGAGTGCCAGTACTACGGATATCCCTATTACGGCGGTGGTGCGGGGGCGGGAGCGGGAGCCGGCGCGGGTTCTGGGTACGGAAACATTTATGGCAACGGCGCGTACGGAGGATACCCCTACGGCTATGGCGGATATCCATACTACTCGACGTACCCCAGCTACAACTACAATCCGTACTCGATGTACGGCGGATACGGGCAGTACGGGTATCCCTCGTACGGCGGATACCCCTACGGGGGCAATGGCATAAGTGAGTATTCCGTGTATTTCTAAACACTGCCTCAGATTCCATCACCCGCGTAATCTACAAGTGTTCTGGACCTGTTTCCTCCTCTAGACACGGCCTATGCTAGCAGCAGCGGAGGATTCGCCACGGCCAGTGCGGGCGGCAGCGGATACTACGGCTGATGCGGTGTCCAGTTTCCAGTTACCAGAGATCAGTGATGTGCTAAAAGCACCCTAGGCTATAGTTTAGTTGTACATATTGGTTAAGTCTTCGTCCTACTATGTTAGTGTCTTACCACAAATAAATAGACAAGTTAACGACTATTTTGAATATTTTATTAGGGCCCTAGGAAGTGTTCGTATGATAGTTTATGTCTAAATATAATTCACATTCAATAAAAACATTAAATTTGTATAAAAATGTAAAACATCTTCAAATAAACAGATTTGAATAAACACCGCATTGCTATTTGGATTAAGATTTTAAAAGAGTTTGTGTAAGCCTATTTCATAACATACTGTATGTGCATAAACATCATTTAATATAATTGCCAAGCCACGAATGAGTAATATTAAAACATAGAGCCACTAAAACTAACTTCTAGAAACATCCAAAAAAGCTAATTCAAATGGACTTTTTATATATAAATACTATAAAGGTCTATTTACCATTAACAGCTAAAAATCTTAATACATGCCAATAATAATTAATTCTCATGTATTTTAATTTCAATAGGGGATTACAACCAATTAGTGAGTGACCTCCAAATTAACATGTCGTTAACGTTTAATTTCATGATATGTCGTAGTCTGTCCGGTCTAACAATTTACCTATTTTGATTTCACAAATTCATTAAAATCATTAAACTTTCTCTATGTAACCGAAATCATTCAAACACGTTTCCAAATATTTTTTTTATTTTAATGGTTTGTTTATTGGAAATAATCTGGAATGTTCTACGATGACGCGCGTTCAAAACAATATTAATAACTAACTAACTAAAAACGTTATTAAATATTATTATTATATAAGATTGCTTTTATATTATTAGAACTTTCGTTACAAGAATTTTGTGTTTTAAATTTAAATAGCCGCGATTAGTGCGCGCTATCGATAGTTATAAGCGAACAGTGTTGAAAGGTGCGCGGCAGAGCTAAACAGCTTTTCTATCGGTCCGGCTACCCTGACGTTATATCGGCTATCGGTAAATCCCGCCTATCGCTTCTTTTGAGAGTTTTGTGTACGTTTTATTATAAAATAAAAACCAAAATTACCAATGTAACAAAGATTTTAATTTAATTTTTATGTTATATTTTAAAAATTGAAAAGTAAACATTTGTATATTTTTGAGGCCCAGACACTATAACTTATCGTTATCGGCCGTTAGGCCAACAGTCCAAATTATTTCGACCAGTCTCACAAAAAACATAAACCGAAACAAAAGCACGGACGTCGCGCTGCTCTCCCCCAAAATCCGCCTCCGCCGCCGCCGTCGCTGAAACTTACACAAAGTAAGCGAAAAAAAAACAACAAATCTAGGCAAACACCGTGTCAAAAGAAAGGAAATTAAATCTCGAAAATAGGCAAAATGGAAAATGAAATAGGGGAAGGCCGAGAGACGGCACAAAAACATTGCATTGCGTAATTGGGGGCCAGCAACAACAGCAAGAAAAGCAGCAGCAAAACAAGCTAAAACCAAGTGAACGGCTGCATTCTAATGCGCCTGTGTGTGCGCCGCGCGGCTGTGAGTACGTGTGTATCTGCAGCTGAGTAACGAATTTAATAAATTTCATTGCTTTGGCCTCAAAAAAAGCATCTTGTGACTTGTCTCTCTGGTAAAAATCAATCAGTGAAGTTTAATATTAAAAAGCACTTGACGAACAATGCAAAGAGTGACAGAAAATAAGAGGAAGAGCAAGCGGTATGCTTTACGTTAAATAGTGCTTGCTCCACATTTTTGCCAGACTTCTCCCTCACTCTCGTCATTCTCTTTCCCGCTCACGAGCACCGTGGGGTGTTTTTGCATCCCCCCGCTCGCCGGCCATTGTTCACGTCGCTTAATTTCATAAATCAAGGCAGCGTCAGTTAAAAAACAACAAGAATTACCTCTTGTCAAGTCCCCTCCACATCCCATGTTCTGCCTTCGCCAATAGGAAATTTCCGTAGCCAGCGCACAGTGGATAAAAGATATAAACAAAACCATTAAAATGGCATTAAAACTAACACAGAGGTCATTGGCCCGTTTATTACCTTTAAGTGTGATTAAATTATCTGATTGCAGCGTTGTCCCAGTATTTTGTTGTAAAGTTAAAAAAAATTAATTTACTTTAAATTTTTATAAATTTAATTAAATTGGAACCTTAATAACATATTCCAAATTTAATTTAACTTTGTTCCGATTAATGCAACATCAGGCTTAAAGAACAACTACAAATAATTAAAACAAAATTTGTAGATGGATGGTAAAAAAAACTGCATTCTAAAAATTATGATTATTTATTATTTAGTCAGTCCAAAGTTTAATAATTTTAATAACCATTCGCGTAAATTCATTCCACCGTGCGCGTACGTAGACACAAACAGCTGATGCTTGTCAAATTCGCTGTTCTATACATACACACGTTTCATCCGCGCACGTGAGTGTGTTGGTGAGCCAGGAGGGAACTTGGATATCGATAAAAACAAGTAAACTTGCACAACCCATTCGGGCCTAAAGTTCAGAATAATCCAGATCGCAGTGCCTCAAAAGTTAAAAAGTTTGTATAATTACGCTAGGCAGTGTGTGTGTGTTCGCTCCCTTATCAGTGCTCAGCCGGGGGGTGTGTGTCGGTCGCTTCACGTTTGGCCGCTTATCAAAATCGGAATCACGCGACTCGCCGCGGACCCCCAACGAACTGCCAAGGTCGCTGATAAATAAGAACTAATCAAATGTATTGTTTCGCCTCGCTCCGCGCTCTGCTCTGTGGCTGGCTTATCGCCCAGACAGCTAAATTCTAGGTGGTACGTGCCGTCGACGTCGAGGAATCCAGAGAGAGAGAGAGACAAGACAGCTTATATAATCCGGCAGTGAAGGAGACAGGCCCTCAAATCCAGACAAGATGTTGCGAATGCTGCATAATTCCGCCCTCAGATGCTCCAGTCAGCAGCTGGGAGTGTTAAAGAAGTAAATCCTATCCTACAAGGAATATTATAAATATTAAATTAAACACATTTCCCGCCGCAGTTCCACTCGCAGCCTGGGTTCAGTTATTCCTGCTCTGAACTTGAAGGATTTCCCCATCGTTAATGAACCGATTCTGACCTATCGCAAGGGCTCGAAGGAGCGCAAGGACCTGGAGCAGGCTCTCAAGAAAACGGCCTCGAAATGCGAAGAGATTCCCATTGTGATCGGGGGCAAGGAGTACACCACATCGGAGGTGAAATACCAGGTCATGCCACACGACCATCAGCATAAGCTGGCCAGCTTCTACTATGCAGACAAGAAGCTCGTCGAACTGGCCATCAAAACCGCCGTAAAGACGCAGCCCAAGTGGGATCAGACCCCCATAGCGGAACGTTTGAAGATCTGGGAGAAGGCAGCCGATCTAATGGCCACGAAATATCGCCAGGAGCTGAATGCTGCCACCATGCTGGGCCAGTCCAAAACGGCTATCCAAGCGGAAATCGATTCGTCAGCGGAGTTGATTGACTTTATTCGGTGAGTTGAACTTGTGCCCTTAATAGTTACGGTACTAATAAGTAACTAAATAACTAATCTTGCAGAATGAATGCCTACTTTCTGAAGGAATGCGTCAAGTATCAGCCCATCAGCGAGGACATCAAGGTCACAAAGAACTCGCTGCGATATCGGGGCATCGATGGCTTCATTGCCGCTGTCAGTCCGTTCAACTTTACGGCCATCGGCGGCAACCTGTCCTACACGCCAGCCTTGATGGTAGGAGGGCCAGTCCTTAAATTTCCAATTAACTAACCCTCCTATTTCTTGCCAGGGAAATGGCGTGCTGTGGAAGCCCTCGGACACGGCCGTGCTCTCCAACTGGGTTATTTTCAAAATCATGCGCGAGGCGGGAGTGCCCGATGGCGTCGTTAACTTTGTGCCTGCCGATGGGCCAGTGTTCGGAGACACCATCACCGCCAGCCCCCACCTGGCCGGCATCAATTTCACCGGCTCTGTGCCGTAAGTAATTGTCGCTCTATTGATTTTCCCATCCAACCCCAACGTCCCCTATCCCTCTGACAGAACCTTCAATCGCCTGTGGAAGCAGGTGGGCAACAACATCGACAAGTACGTGAACTTTCCACGCCTGATCGGCGAGTGTGGCGGCAAGAACTTTCACTTTGTGCACTCGTCCGCCGACGTTGAGTCGGTGGTCACCTCGACGATACGCTCGGCCTTCGAGTATTGCGGCCAGAAGTGTTCCGCCTGCTCGCGCATGTATGTGCCAGAGTCGCTGTGGCCACAGGTGAATATGTCACTGATTGCTGTTGTTGATTACGATGTTTACGCATGGCTAACCTCTCTCACCTCCAGATCAAGGACGGGCTGCTGTGCGAGGCGAGTAAGCTAAAGATCGGCGACGTTCAAGACTTCAGCAGCTTCACATCGGCTGTGATCGATGACAAAGCATTTAAACGCATTACTGGCTACATTGAGCATGCCAAAAAGTCCCCGAACCTGGAGATTATCGCCGGCGGCACCTACTCGGACGCCAAGGGTTACTTCGTAGATCCCACGATTGTGGTCAGCAAGGATCCCAAGGACCGGATCATGACCGAGGAGATCTTCGGGCCCGTGCTAACCATCTATGTGTACAAGGAGGCAGATCTGCATGAGACCATGCAGCTGGTGCATACGTCAACCAAGTTTGCTTTAACCGGAGCAGTATTCGGCCAGGATGAGTAAGGATATGGCTACAGAATACTCTTAAAAGATGATCAGATCTAATGTTAACTCTTTGCTTTCAGGGACTGGGTCAAGTGCGCCCTCCAGGAGTTCAAAATGGCCGCTGGCAACTTCTATATCAACGACAAGTCCACGGGATCTGTTGTGGGCCAGCAGCCCTTCGGCGGCGGCCGGATGTCCGGCACCAATGACAAGGCCGGCGGACCGCACTACATACTGCGCTGGACCTCACCGCAGTCCATCAAGGAGACCTTTGTGCCGCTGCGGGACGTCAACTATCCGTACATGTGTGAATAAGCTGAGGAGGAGTGGCAGGTGGATAGGGAGAGGAAGAAGCTATAAACCGACAGGAATCTCATATAACTACTAACTACGTATATAAATATATATAAATGTATTTTGTTGAACTATTTTTAAACAACAACACCCTGTTACACCTCCAACTAGTTCACACTCTACACTCTCTAAGAATCTCGGAAGCTACCAACCCCTGAGAAAGCCTCGAAAATGTTGTAAATTGATATGCTGAACCACAAAACCCACACACACCGCAATCGAATACTATGTAAACTATTATTATTTCTACATACATTAATACACAAATGTGATTATTATTAATTATATGATTTGTATTACCTGGCCCCTCTGTTGTTTTATAATCATTAACTCGATATTATTTGTATTTTATTGTTGGACGCCTTCCGCTTGTGAAGTATATATAGTTATATATAAAGGGCGTCTCTATATGCACACACACATCATATGTATGTATGTGAAAGCAAACACTTGACAATACATTTCGATTACTAAATGTGAAAGATCATGAAGATATATAAATGGAAACCTAGTTACATACAGATACCGTAAGCATCAAACTCGGATAAATAAATATTTAAATTTCAAAACAATATGCCTATAATTGGAGCCTTATTTCGCTGACACCCATATTCTCATCTGGATTTTGAATTAACCAACAAAAATTCTCATTTAGGCCCGGTTTCTTCCCCTGCCTGTCAACATTTTCTGGCCAGATAAATAGCCTTGTTCCACTGCTACATTCCGCTCCATTCTCGAGAATGGTCCATTATTTTACATGGGGAAAAATGGTCTGTTCAAAATCTACACACTATCCGTTCAGTATTCGCCCCTGAGGTTTCTATACATACTAAAAAAAAAATACCCAAAAATACAAATTATTTGGCGATATTTCTTAAGTTCCTTCCCTAAACCTTCCTTCCCATCCCTAATTTCTTATTGTTCTTGAAATTATGAATATTTTTGCAAAAAGATGAATGAAAACTAGATCCAGCGGAGCATTTTGTTGTCGCCACTGCATAATGCGATGCTTCTCAAGTTGTGGCAGGGAAATATTTCTGATTTTCAGTCGTGGCAGAAAACACCCGATTTTCCTTTGATATTCAATATTTCACAGCTTCAAGCATAGATAATAATAAGTCCTTGAATGGATTGTTAACTTTGAAGAGGACAGCGTCCGGGAGTCGCAAAAGAAAGCCTGAAATGACCGCTTTCGGCCGCGCAATGATGGACGCCGTCTCAATTAAAATGTAAACCAAGCCGGATCAGCCATACAGCACAATTCGTGACTTAATAATCGATAGTTAGCAGAAATGTTAACAGTAATATATTATTCTTTCTCGTTTAGATCATGATGGTTTAGATAAACTTTACGATAAGTTTATCTAATGATTTTCTTTGTCAGGCACTTTGACAGTGAGGGCGGAAACCGGTCCTTAATAAATACATTTAATTAGAAATGCAACTGATGTTCCAGTAAAATCCAGAAAGAACAAATTATTAAATAAGTGAATCCTTTTACCTTCATGTCCTCGTTTTGGTCTTCGGTTGAATCTTCTCAGCTGAACTTTTTTCATTGCGCAGAAACATGAGACGCTCAACGTAAGCGGTCCTTAAACTAGACTATCTAATAATTTATTTATTAGCTGCCAAGATTAAATCAATGTTTCTTACCAGGTCCCCCTTCCCATTTGTAATTAAGAAACTCAATTTAATTATGAAAAATACATGTATTTCTTTTAATTTCTCTTAAGTTAAACTACATGTTTGTTTCGACAAATTATAGCATTAACTTGTACTTATTGAAGTTCTTGTAACTCGGAATCAAAAACGGGCTATAACATCATGGGAAATGTTACAAAACAATCCAAAGAATAGTGTTTAATCTCTGCTGCTAAGAAATCTCTAGTGAAACTCCCTTGATTTTTCAGTAAATCTTTTTTACGTAAATAAAATACAAAGTAAGGAAAGGGACTCAAAAAAAGATGTATTGAAAAACCAAGAAAACTGGATTCAAAATTGAGACTTATTAGACATGATTAAAGCCCATTTAAAAAGGTAGGAAAAGATGGCTAAGACAATTTTGCTTGGTCACGGTTTTTATTGACCGCCAGTTCGCATTTCTAAAATTATAGGACCGTGTTAAGTGGGGAAAAATGTATCGAAGCTTGCAAAGTTATTGCATATGAGAAACTACTCTTACATAGTTACTCCTCATCTCGCTTACCGACTAAACGTATCTGTTACAATATTGATTATTCCATAGCTTGCATTATTATTGTTTATAAATCTAGTCAAATTTTATCGAATTGACCCCGACGTCAATTTGGCCGCCTCGATAGCTGCCGCGCTTCTTCTTGGTCTTCTCGTGCTTGAAGGACTTGCCGCGCGTGTGCTTCAGATCTTTGTTGGCCCGCTCTCCCCAGGAGCCGGCGGCGTTTTTCTATTGTGGTTTACAAATAATATAAACAGGTTAATTCCATGTCATAAGTGCATCTTGTGTGTGTGCTTATGGGTGTGTGTGACGTTAACTAACTTAAACTCTAATTGTCGAAGGTGATCTTCTTGTTGGGCTTTGGCGCCGACGAGTCGAATGATTTGTTGCCAAAGCCACCGCCACGTCCTCCTCCACGGCCACCGCCTCCGCGTCCTCCGAAGCCGCCGCCGCCTCCACGGCCACCGCCAAACCCGCCGCCGCCTCCACGACCGCCACCACCACGTCCTCCGAAGCCGCCGCCGCCGCCGCGTCCACGGCCGCCACCGAAATCGCCGCCGCCTCCACGGCCACCGCCTCCGCGTCCGCCACGTCCACCGCCACCACGGTTGTTGTCAAATCCACCGAAGGACCGGCGATCGCCAATCTTCTTGAAGCCGCCACCGCCTTCGCCGCCCTCCTCGCCGCCGCCGCCGTTCTGCTTGTTGCTCTCCCAGTTGCTGCGATCCGGACGACCGCCGAACCCGGAGCCTCCACGACCTCCACGTGCGTTGTTGTGCTTCTTGAAGCCGCCGTCCTGAAAGGGGAGGAGAAATGCCGAAGGGGGCAAACCACAAATTAGCAAAAGACTTTGAATGCAAGTTCGAAATAGTTCAGGAAAGTGCCGCAAATGATTTGAGTTTTCTTAGCGCTTCTCTTGCTAATTTGTGTGTCGCCCCCCTTCTCCTCCTCTCAGCAACCAAACTCCTAGTCTAATCCTCGTTACCCTCCACACACACACCCAGGGGCCTGCGCAACTCAAATGCATTTGCGGCACTCACCTTGGCCTCAAAGGACATGTCCTGGACACGTGTATCCACCAGCACCTCCTCGGTGCGAACCCGCCGGAAGGGTGACCGTCTCCGGCCGCTTCCTCCCCCACCGCTGCCATTCAACTGATTGTTGTTCCAGCTGCTGTTGTTATTGTTGGGCGTCGAGTTGAAGCCATTCTTCTGCGAATGGCAAGCGATTATTAGCAACTGGTTCTGGTTGGGACAAGGGACTCCGGACAATGGGTTAGCTTGTAACCAGGTTTTCAATTTGGATCGGACGACTGACTAACTTATGTGATGCTAATTGGTTAGTGGATAATTAAAGACTTCACTGTGGGGGGGTGATAGTTCTCACTTATCAATTCTTTGTAAGATAATTCTCAATTATGTTCCTTACTATATCTTAAAGATTCCCCTGAACTCACCTGCTGCTCTCCTGACTTGACAAAGTTATTGTACTTCTTGTTGGGCGTGGCCTCATCCGCATCGCCGCCACTAAACTTGCGCTTTTTACCGCCATTGGCCACGGCCTGGGGCTTGGCCTCGCCGGGCTCTTCCTCAGAGTCGCTGCTGTCGCTGCTGCTCTTCGCCTTCTTGGCCGCCGGCACCGGCTTCTTTGCTGCTGGTGCCTCATCCTCCGAAGAGGAGTCGTCTGAGGAGGATTCAGCCTTTTTGGTAGGTGCCGCGGTCTTCTTGACAGCTGGCTTTACAGCAGCTGGCGCATCGTCATCGCTGGAGTCCTCGCTGCTCGAGGCGGCAGCCTTGGCAGGAGCTGCCTTGGTAGCAACAGGCTTGGCCTTGGCCTTGGGCTTTTCATCTTCGGAACTGTCGCTGTCGTCAGAAGAGTCCTCGGACTCGGCCTTCTTGGCTGGAGCCGCCTTGGCAGCTGGCTTCTTGGGAGCTGCTTCCTCCTCATCTGAGTCCTCGCTGGATGTGTCGGCCTTCTTGGCGGGAGCTGCCTTCGCTGGAGCGGCCGCCTTCTTGGGTGCCTCGTCTTCGGAAGAGCTGTCCTCACTGGAAGAGGCTGCCTTCTTGGCGGGAGCCGGCTTGGCTGGGGCCTTAGCTGCAGGCTTCTCATCCTCAGAGTCGCTGTCCTCGCTGCTGGAAGAGGCGGCAGCCTTAGCGGCAGGCTTGGCAGCTGGCTTAGCAGGTGCAGCCTTCTTGGCGGCTGGCTCCTCATCAGAATCACTGTCCTCGCTAGAGGACTCGGCCTTTTTGGCCGGTGCCGCCTTAGCCGGAGCCTTGGCAGCTGGTTTGGCCTCTTCCTCTGAGCTGCTGTCTTCGCTGCTGGAGGCTGCCTTCTTGGCAGGAGCAGCCTTAGCCGGGGTAGCCTTTGCTGCGGGTTTCTTCTCTTCCTCGGAACTGTCACTATCGTCGCTTGAAGAGGCGGCCTTCTTGGCCGGGGCAGCCTTGGCTGGCGCTGCCTTCTTCGGTGCCTCGTCCTCCGAGGAGCTGTCCTCACTCGAAGACTCGGCCTTCTTGGCGGGCGCTGCCTTTGCTGGGGTGGCCTTGGCCACTGGCTTCTTCTGCTCTGCCTCGGAATCGCTGTCCTCGCTGCTCGATGAGGCAGCCGACTTGGCGGCCTTGCCGTTTGTCACTGGAGCGGCTACCGGCTTCTTGGCGGGCGCTGGGGCCGCATCGGAGTCAGAGTCGCTGTCATCGCTGCTGTCAGCCGCGGCCGCCTTGATGGCCGGAATCTTTGCGGGGCTGTTTGTCTGGAAGAACTGCAGAATCTCGACGAACTTCGGCGTGTTCTTGGCTAGACTGGCCTGCGGATGAAAGGGGGGAATAGTTGTGGTTAGTGAACAACACGTGGTCATCGTCGGGGGAGGCATGTGTGGCAAGTGGACAGCAACCAGTGGATAGGAGCTGGTGGTCTTTGCCTGGCAGAAATCCGGATGCGGTCACGCACACAGTCGCACGATTTGGGTGCATCCGAATTCGTTGCACTTGCCGCTCTGCAGTCCAACTTACCGCTTTCGTCTTTTGCTGAAAGACCTTCGCTAGGTTTTTGTCCACCGACTGCAGATGCTGCAGGACGACAGCATGGGCCAATTTCACTTGCTCCGTCATGTTCGTTTCACTATTTCTCTATATTTTCGGTCCGCAATCAAATTCTAGCCGCACGCTCGATTCACACCAAAATGAATGCGCACACACACGTGTTTTGTCTTCTCAAAAGGTCCGGCAGCCCTTGTTATTAACGGGATGGTCTGGCAAGCCTAACGCATATGTCTGCGTTTTACAGCACTGTTCTACAGTAGATACTGGTTAAAAAGCATTTAGTTCGCATTAGAAGACAAATTTTAAGATAAATCTTAAAACTATCTTAGTATTAATGGATAATGGATACCTTTCTGATTGAGGTAATTAACATATTAATTATCGGTAGACGTTTTTACCGCGATGCCAATGAACAATCTTACGATTGGCAACGCGGGCCAACTAATAATAAACGTTGGCAGCGCGCGGACGTCAGCTGTTTGCGCGCCACTATTTAATTGTTATGTTTTGTATTTGAAATAGTTCACAGTTTGTTACTTTATTAAGTTAATTTTTATATGATGGCTTACTGCATTATCCGCGCGTACCTGAAAACCGATTGCGTTTATCCGTATTTGGATAGAAAACTTTTCTAAGAAAAGTGTTTCTAGTATCGATAACTTTGTTGTTATCAGCGGATTTTCTATGCTGTTATCGATAGTTATTGTGCTTATTATAGAGGTGGAGAAACATCTATGCTTGCGGACATCGATATTTTCGCTGTTGTCATAATAACATCGATGTTTTAGCTACGTACCCACCAGCGCTAAAATTAAGCAACCAAATGAGTGCGAGCGAGAGCCAAATGCACTTTTTCGGCCTCTCTCGTTACATATTTTAAATCGGCTGAGTCTTCGCAAGTGTGGCGCGAGAGGTAGGAAATATCTGATAATTCCCCGCAACTAGAGGTGGAGAAACATCGATGTTTTTCGATGTTTAAATAAAAAACATCGGTGGAAAAAAACATCGAAGTTTTTCGATGTTTTCATAAAAACATCGATGTTTTCAAGAAAACAGAAAACAAAAATTAAAAGTTTTCATCGATGTTTCTCCACCTCTACCCGCGACCCTTGCGAAATGGAGGCTGGCAATTGGAAACAAACCCGTTGGCGGGATTTTCCAGCGAGGAAAATTAATTTAAATCATAATTTAAACAAGTAAGAAAGCTACAGTCGACTGTGCTCGACTGTGAGATACCCGGTACCTAAACGTTTGCGCTTCACACTAAAAGGCAATTTAAAATTGTACATACATTATAATAGTCTACTTCGATACTTCTTAAAATAAATCGTCTCTCGAATTAGCTCCCGACCTTAACAATTTAATGTCATACTTAAATATGAATGATACATTTTATAGGAAAACAGAAAAACCCGCTCGATCGGTGTCAAAAAATTAATTATGTTATTTTTTCTTATTTCTTGCTATATTCTTTTGTCATTTCTTCTGCAGTTGGCGCCATTATATCGAACGGCCAAGGCTCGAATGCGCCACCTATCGGCTACAGCTTGCAACAGCAGTGCCTAAATCGCGCGTGCGATTTATTTAAAAAAAAAAAATTTTCGCCTACGCCGCTGCTTTACGTTCTCTCTGACCTAATGATCACAGCAATACTCTTCTCTTATCTCATCAAACTATATGTCCTTTACTATACAATTCTCCTTATAATTTTTATACTCAAATGTACGTCTTAATATTGAAAAGTCGTAAATTACTACGTATTTTACGTTGTCAACTTTTTGTTTTATTTATATTTCACGCATAAATGTATTCAAAGTGTGCAAAGTGTCGACATATATAGTATTTACGCTAAGCAATTTTACAACAATTTTAAGCTTCACAGACCACTGTACCGACCGGGAATTAGGCAAAACTTTAAAGATTGATTCTGACTATACCCAAATGTACGTTGAAGCACTCCCTATCTATGGTTTTTTTTTTTTAATTTTTTGGAAGGGGCCCGTTTAATTTAAAAATTGGGACGATTTTCAAGGGAAATACTGCTTTCACTTACAAAAATAAAAAAATTAAAAATGGGCAACGCTGACACAATTTAAAAATTGGGATGAATTTCAAGGGAAATACTGCTTTCACTTACAAAAATAAAAATGGGCGACGCTGACACAGTACTAAACGGACAAAAGATTACTGGGCTCTCCATCTTCAAGATAATCGGAATCGATATGAGATACTACGCTCGTGACCTACTCCTCCCGGACATCGTGAATCGGAGCACATCGATAAAAATTACTCCAGATTTGGGCGGAGGTATTGGTATTTGTACTAATACTAGCAGATATTTGTTATTTGCTCTGCACTGAGGAGGGGCCACGGGAGATTTCTTATTATTTTGTATTATTTATTATTATTTTTTTTTATTTATATTTATTTAATATTTTACAGAATTTAAAAATTGGGATAATTTTCAAGGGAAATACTGCTTTCATTTACAAAAATAAAAAATTTATAAATGGGCGACGCTGACACAATTTAAAAATTGGGATGATTTTAAAGGGAAATACTGCTTTCACTTACAAAAATAAAAAAAATTAAAAATGGGCAACGCTGACACAATTTAAAAATTGGGATGATTTTAAAGGGAAATACTGCTTTCACTTACAAAAATAAAAAATGGGCGACGCTGACACAGTACTAAACGGACAAAAGATGACTGGGCTCTCCATCTTCAAGATAATCAGAATCGATATGAGATACTACGCTCGTGACCTACTCCTCCCGGACATCGTGAATCGGAGCACATCGATAAAAATTACTCCAGATTTGGGCGGAGGTATTGGTATTTATACTAATACTAGCAGATATTTATTATTTGCTCTGCACTGAGGAGGGGCCACGGAAGATTTCTTATTATTTTGTATTATTTAATGTTTTTTTTTATTTATATTTATATAATATTTTACAGAATTTAAAAATTGAAATGATTTTCAAGGGAAATACTGCTTTCATTTACAAAAATTAAAAAATTTAAAAATGGGCGACGCTGACACAATTTAAAAATTGGGATGATTTTAAAGGGAAATACTGCTTTCACTTACAAAAATAAAAAAAAATTAAAAATGGGCAACGCTGACACAATTTAAAAATTGGGATGAATTTCAAGGGAAATACTGCTTTCACTTACAAAAAAGATTACTGGGCTCTCCATCTTCAAGATAATCGGAATCGATATGAGATACTACGCTCGTGACCTACTCCTCCCGGACATCGTGAATCGGAGCACATCGATAAAAATTACTTCAGATTTGGGCGGAGGTATTGGTATTTATACTAATACTAGCAGATAGCCACGGGAGATTCCCTATAACTTTTTTATTGTAAGTATAAGATAATATATGTAAGAAATGTAGGATAAGTTGACATTAGAGGTAAATTATAAATAATATATAACATTATAATTCGAATACAATTATTTATTTATAACACGCTTTTCCGCAGTGCTCTGCATCCCATGAACTATTATAATGCTTTATACTTTTTTAGGATCAAAACAATTTCATCATAATCAAATGTAATAAACAAGTGCTTTTTTCAAAGCAATTCAGTGAAATGGATCGTACTAGCGATAAAAAATGTACAAAGTGCCATCTGAAATGCCGCACAATAAGAAAACTTCTGGAGCACGTTTGTAACACCATTCCGTGCCCGGAAAGCCCATTTATTCGGAAAAGTGGGCAACTCGTCATTGTTCATTGAAATAAGGCGCACAATATAAGTGGAATGTTAGAATGCAGCGAGTGTGCCTACAGGACGACCAACCCAAGGTCACTTCTTAACCACAACCACCATAAGCGCCTGGACACCCAATCAGAACGTAGGGAATTGGAAAATGCGCTGATGCTGACATCGCCCAATCACCTCCTACTAGGTTTAAACAAATCCCTTATTAATTATAATTGATAATTAGTTATTCTAATAAATGCATCGATTACATTGAACATCCAGCATCCAACTGTATATTATGGTATTTTTTAAATACTGCGTTCACTTACAAAAATAAAAAATTTTAAAATGGGCGACGCTGACACAGTACTAAACAGACAAAAGATGACTGGGCTCTCCATTTCCAAGATAATCAGAATCGATATGAGATACTACGCTCGTGACCTACTCCTCCCGGACATCATGAATCGGAGCACATCGAATTTAAAAATTGGGAAGATGTTATTATGGTATGTTGGGTATATTCCAAGGGCTTTCGTAGAGCCCACCGGACCATCCGCTCGCGCCGCTCAGAACGTAGGAAGCTGGAAAATGCGCTGATGCTGATTTCGTCCAATCAGCTCCTACTCGGTTTGAACAAATCCCGTATTAATTATAATTGATTATTATTTATTATAATAAATGCATCGATGACATTGAACATCCAGCCCTATCGATACATTTTTTTGTACAAAACTCTATATTATGGTATTTTTTAAATACTGCGTTCACTTACAAAAATAAAAAATTTAAAAATGGGCGACGCTGACACAGTACTAAACAGACAAAAGATGACTGGGCTTTCCATTTCCAAGATAATCAGAATCGATATGAGATACTACGCTCGTGATCTAGTCCTCCCGGACATCGTGAATCGGAGCACATCGAGCACATTTTTTTATTTATATTTATTTAATATTTTATAGAATTTAAAAATTGGGAAGATGTTATTATGGTATGTTTGGTATATTCCAAGGGCTGTCGTGGAGCCCACCGGACCATCCGCTCGCGCCGCTCAGAACATAGGGAGCTGGAAAATGCGCTGATGCTGATTTCGCCCAATCAGCTCCTACTCGGTTCGAACAAATCCCTTATTAATTATAATTGATAATTATTTATTATAATAAATGCATCGATGACATTGAACATCCAGCCCTATCGATACATTTTTTTGTACAAAACTATATATTATGGTATTTTTGGTATATTTCGACGGCTTTCGTGGAGCCCACTGGCTTAATACGTGCCAGCAATACGCAGGAGCAGTCGCGCATGCGGTATGATCCTAGGACTTTCGTGAAGTTTCCGAAGAAGCGCCATATTATTTTGAAAAAAGTTCCGTCAAAGGTGCACTTAACTGTCTATAAAAATTCCTTTTTTGCCAACGAGAATTTTTATTTGCATTGCAATTGAATCGCAAAATGAATCGCTCGAGGAAGTAAGCAAGTGCCTGCAAGATGGAATAGAAGGCACGCTGCTGGATTTTCTGTTTTGAAGGCTGAATGCTTGCCGTGCACCTAGAAAAAATTACTATACTCCGTGTTGTTTGTTACTTGTTAATAACTTCTACCTTTTTTTAATGCCGAAGGAAAAAATTAATTATTTGATCATCACTAACATAGAGCTTTGCTCATCGAATAATTTAATAAAAAAAAAAAAATTAACAGCGCAATTTGTAGTTATAATTACTTACAGGTTAATTACCAAAGAAATCTTTCGAGGAGCTACGCTACCTCGATCTGTTTGAATCCAAAGCTGGAAATAAATGCCTAAGAGCCAGAGTATACGGAAGTCAATTTGGCAAATTAGTCAATCCCATGTTAATAACTCTCTATGAAAGATTATATGAGTTAACGTCGCTATTTTTCCTTATGACAGATGCTCTCCACTACGGTAAGAACCGTTGCCTAGTTTTTATGGCAGCCAGCGTCAATGGAATATACAATCAGTGCATTTATTTGCAATGGTTCTTGGATTCGCAACCATGTTGTCAATCAGTTGCTTTCTCAGCCGTACACGACTGCGGGGCAACTTTATTTATTAAAGAAAATAATTTTATAATTTCTATTGTTACCGACAAAAGTAGGGTTAATGACCCTTTACTTAACCTAGGTTTTCCAGTCCTTTACAACTATCTGCACCTTCTCCGACATATAAATATAGACAGAACGTTGCACAATTGTCACAACTTTCAGAAAATTTAGTGACATTTTGGACAGAGACAAGAACGTGAAAGGAAACAAAACATTTTTTTGTTTGCCTAATCGAAACCGCAACCGAAATATGTATGCTTTCCCCATAATGCGTTATTACTCACTGGCATTGCCAAAATTCAACTTGTGGTTGCACCTCAAACACAGTTCGATTCGCAATATTTCAATTTCGCCGCTTCTGTTCTAGCCATGACTCCTAAGGAAAATAGAAGCTACCTATGCCGCGTGTGCAAGGTGAAAATGTGAAAAATTCCTCAAGCTAAGCCCGGCAAAACGAATAAGTGTAACGAAACAAATATTGCCTAAATTGCCTTACCCACGAACACTCCGGCCGATCCTGCCGGAGCCCAATGAGATGTCGCGTGTGCATTGACAAACATCATACGCTGTTGCACATGCGGGATCGGCCGTAGCCTAAGAAAAAGAAAAAGCTAATATAGCCCAATATATTAGAAATAAGAAAAACCTACTGTATACAGAATAAGGAAAAGACCGCGGCGTCAGCGAGGAAGATATCAGAAAAGCATATCTCAAGCTTGCACTCAGTCTCCATTTGGACAAAAATAAGGAGGTTTTTTTTGCGTAACCGAAATATATGGCAACCGAAAAATCCGTAACCAAAACAGAAACATTTGTACCAGTTCAGCGAGAAAATGTTTGCTGCTGATAGGCGTTCTCCTGGGTGTTGCCACCAGCGGCACCCGCCAAGCCACCAGCTTATCCTCCGCCGCCAAGTCCTCCTGCACTGCCTCCTCCATCCTCTGTCACCATAGCGGATATGTCGGCCGCGGATGCATAGCTTGGTGAAAAGCCAGACGCGTGCCAAAGAGATGTTTTTAAATTACTCCCTATTTATTTATTTTATAAACAAAAAAAAAAGTTTCTTGGAATTCTTTGACTTAACTATATTCATCATGTACACCATGCGCAGATTTTTTGTATTTCTTATTACATGTGGTATGTAGTATTAATATATGTTGCTTTTTTTTGGAATAATGGAAGATCCTCCGTCCCTTCCACCACAGAGTCCAACGACTCCTGCAGATATAAAATATTTTCAGCCGTTTACCTCGCCCAAATCCAAGGCCTCATCATTATCCGCTACAGCCGAAACGAGGGCTGCAGGCGAGGGCTGCAGGCGGACTGTGGCTGAATTTGGCAAATTCGCCACCAACACGTTCAAGATAACGCACGGCCTCAGTAAACGGATCTTAGTTTTTTATACCCTTGCAGAGGGTATTATAATTTTGACCAGATGTTTGCAACGCAGTGAAGGAGGCATCTCCGACCCCATAAAGTATATATATTCTTGTTCAGCATCACCAGCCGAGTCGATCTAGCCATGTCCGTCTGTCGGTTTCTACGCGAACTAGTCTCTCAGTTTTTGAGCTATCGAGCTGAAATTTTCAGCATAGTCTTATTTCTTTAGCACGCAGTATATATGTCGGAACGATCGAAATCGGACTACTATATCCTATAGCTGCCATAGGAATGATGGTGAAATTAATGTAAAAAAAATTTTAACTTCTCTGTTTTTCAACGTATTTCTATGAATTTTGAGATATAGCAGTTTTTTATGGTTCTAGAATT
>VNKF01004599.1:0-14986 GCA_008044355.1 Drosophila lacteicornis
CAAGACAAGATCGTCTAATCCTGGGAAAATTTAAAGATGATGTCCTTATTACACCAAAAGCAGCATCAATGGAAGTAAAGAAAGATTATGATATTTCAATTAGCAGGAAAACGGTCGAAAGACGACTGAAAGAGGCTAACTTTGCTACATATGTGGCCCGTCCGATACCTTTTATTTCTCCTAAAAATAAGCTTAAACGATTAGCGTTTGCCAAATCATATGTTCACAAGCCTCAATCTTTTTGGGAACAGATTTTGTGGACCGATGAGAGCTCTTTTGAGTATCATGGTTCAAAAAAAAAAATTTATTGCAGGCTACCCCAAAATATTCGAAAGAAATTCAGACCCGTATCTCAACGTATACCACATGGTGGCGGCAGTGTTATGTTTTGGGGATGTGTTTGCTTTAACGGGATCGGTGATTTGGTGCCCATCAATGGTACGATGAATCAAGGACACTACCTACGTATCCTGAATGACCACGCTTTACTTGCCGGCGATAGACTCATTGGGCAGGACTTTATCCTACAACAGGATAATGCTCCATGCCATAAGGCACAAATGATTACGAAGTTTTTGAAGGATTTGGAAGTAAAATCATTAGATTGGCCACCCCAAAGTCCCGATCTCAACATCATAGAGACGTGTGGGCTTACATAAAGCGCAAGAGGAGTCCCAATTTAACAAGAACTCGTTAGGAGACCATTGCTGAAGTCGAAGAGCTTTAGAAGGAAATTTCCGTTGAAACGCTTCAGAACTTAGTCAAATCTGTTCCAGGACGTTTGCAAAAGGTAATAGATGCCAAAGGAGGGTTTATTTTTTATTAATTTATTTCTTTTTCTCAAGAGATTTTGCTATTAATATTAATTTTGTAACTTATTCTGTTTTGTCAAAATACTTTTGGCCTTCCACTTAAATGAAATTTTATTTTTATTTTATAAGATTAATTACGAAATAAAAATTTTTTGTTGTTTTTTATAAACTTACTACACTACTGTTAATAAAAAATTTCTTTAAGATTTTTTGGATAAATAAATAAAATTTTATTACACAAAATGCCCATTTTTATTTATGTCAAAATACTTTTGTCCACGATTGTATCTCTTACTATTAAATGGTAAAAATCGACCTCTCTCTGGCTCCTTGAAAATGTCATTGATCTCTCTTTCCTTTGACCCGAATGACCCACAAACTCCTTTAAAATTCCTTGACATGCTTGAGTTATAAACTAGGAGGTCTTTGTCACTTTTTCCCTCCCCCCCTTGTTTTTTAATTTTAATTGAATTAGCATCTTTATATCTCCATCTATTAAATGGTGAAAAATCGACCTCTCTTTAATGTATTTAATTTTCCTTCCGTTGGCTCCTTGAAAATGTCATTGATCTCTCTTTCCTTTGACCCGAATGGCCCACAAACTCCTATAAAATTCCTTGACATGTTTGAGTTATAAATTAGGAGGTCTTTGTCACTTTTTCCCTCCCCCCAAGACGCGGTGGAAATTGCATTTCCCCGAGCCTGTGCCTTCCCTCACGTATTGATTAGCACTTCATGCCGGCAAATTAATGCACAAAGCGAACTTTGTCCGTCTGTCCGTCAGTGAGTCTGTCCGTCACTCAGCCTCCCACATTATTTCCCCCAGCATGTGTGTGTGCGAGTGAGTGGCGGTAACTGTTCGTGTCACTTGAAAATCTCGCCCGCAGCATGACCAACATTTCATCCCGTCCCGCTCAATTTCTACAAAAATTATGAACGCCCCGGGAAGACAATCGAAAGAAAGCAGCCAAGCCAAGCAGCCAGGCAGCATGTCAGCCCGCAAAGCAAACCGAGAAACAAAAAAAGAGAGACCGAGATTCAGCAGGGAGGGCCAAAAACAAAAAATTAATAAAATTACAAAAATCGTTACAGACCAAAAACAAAAGCCAGACAAAAAAACAAAACAACACAGTTGGAAAAAAGCAAAACACAAAAAAAAACCCAAACCGTAATGGGAAAAATAACAAGTGAGGAGGGAAGCGAAAAAAGCAAATCCTTCGCCGCATTTCCCGCAAATTCTTCGCGGCAAGTCTATGGCGCAAAAGTGCGCCAAGTCGTTGGCTTTTGATTTCTGCTATTGCCCAGCAAAAGTAAAGGGTATCAGAAGAGGGAGCTACTTTGCTAAGAATTTGTACTCTTCCAATATTAAAAATATAACTAATTAATAAAGAGATTTAAAAACGCTAGAAAAAGTAAATCAACAAATTATTACAGACACCTAGGAATGTATATTTGAAATAAAGTAAGTTTCAATTTGATGTTTCTTACAGTGGCGGCGATCTTAGTTCCCTTTCCCCTTAAAAAAGTGTGGCCAGCTGCCAGTTTGTAGCAAAAAGTGTGCCCAGGTCTTCTCCTTCAAGCCCCATTTCATCGATAGAGTTATCGATAAAATCAGTTATACAAGTTTTGGGTTCATAGAAGAAAGAAAATGCTCAGCATAGCAACATGTATTCTCTTTCTCTCTGCTCAATTTAAAATATACAATTCAATGATATAATATGAACTCTAGGGTAATCCCTAGTCCTTACCATTTCCCCCACACATTCCCACTTGTTTATAGTGTGATTATTGTTGTTGTTGCTGCTAGTGCTGCCAGAAATTATGAATCAGGAAGTCTTAATAAGCGCAATTTCAAGTCGTTAGTCACACAAAGTAACAAAAAAAAAAAATAAAGAAGGAAAAATGCTGGAAGCTCGTCCAGCCACGTCTTTGCCAGTGCTCTGAATTCTTACTATATTTTTGCTGCTGCTACTACAGCCATAATTGTATATATACGTACATCCAGGCTATTAGCGCCTGTATGGTGGGGAATACTTTATATATGGGGGCGGTCAGTTTGCAGTTGTGTTGTCGTTGATTTTAATTAAGTGAAACGTTTTAATGTGCGCCACAGATTTTCACATTTTCAGATTTTCTGCCCTTGATGCAGGCGGCGACTTGGGAGGGGGCTGGAGCGAGGTCAGAGCGGAAGAGAGAGGTCAGGGCGGAATTTCATGGGCAACTATTTATTGTGTGTAGGGGAAAAAAATGAGAAGAGAAATGTATAAACAGTAAATGTCAAGACAAGCGATCAAATTGCTTATTAAAGCAAATGAAAAATGACCAGAGGAGGCGGGGGGGAGTTGTAAACGAAAGAGAGGAAAGCTTTAAAATAAAAAACAGACTATGAGATACCGGGTCTTCAGAGGAGAGCTAAGAGTTTGAGCTAATTAAATTCATAAATTCGATATGAAGCAGGATATTTAAGGGAGGATATTATTATAAAATCTGGTATTTATTAATAATATAATTAATACATTTCTAAATTTATTTTTGTGATAACTCAAACACCCTGTCTTCCAGCAATTGCTGGGTATAAAAAGAGACGAGCATGATAAATGTCCAGCAACCGTTGAGTAAGCTATTTTAAGCCTCCTTCAACAGCGATGTTGGAGTTGGATAAGTCCGCCGGATTAGCCAAATGCCAAGATAATCCATTTAAAGAAGCACTAAAGTGTGCTGAGTCTGGTTTTAACAATTCTATTATGGTTTTTAAAGTGTGAAGGTATGCATAATTTACACAAGGGGAAAATATGAATAATCTTTAAAAGAAGAAAAAATAAATAAGTAAGTAAGAAAGCTACAGTCGAGAGTGCTCGACTGTGAGATACCCGGTACCTAACCGTTTGCGCTTCACACTAAAATGAATTTAAAATTGTGCTTTCATTATATTAGTCTACTTCGATATTTTTTAAAATAAATCGTCTCTCGAATTAGCTCCCGACCTAAACAATTTAATGTCATACTTAAATATGAATGATACATTTTATAGGAACACATAAAAACCCGCTTGGTGAAAATGAATTGTGTTATTTTTAGTCATTTCTTGCTATATTCTTTTGTCATTTCTTCTGCAATTGGCGCCATTATATCGCACGGCCAAGGCTGGAATGCGCCACCTGTCGGCTAAAGCTTGCAACATCAGTGCCTTAGGGCGGTGTGTTAAAATTCTAACCTTATTGCTAATATCTCCCATGTTTATCATCCGATTTTACTGAAATTTTCAGGAAACGTCCGTTATTAAACGTTAATTTATTTTATTAATTAACTTTAACCCGAAAATAATGAGTATTGCTTATTTTACGTTTTTTATGATTTTTGAGGGCGAAAGTGGGCGTGGCTAAATTTTAAAACAAACTTGATCTGCGTGCAACAGATTCCAATGTTGTCACCAAATTTAGTGACTCTAGTTCTTATAGTCTCTGAGATCTGTTGTTTCGCACGGACGGACAGACGGACATGGCTAAATCGACTCGGCTGGTGATGCTGATCAAGAATATATATACCTTATGGGGTCGGAGATGCCTCGTTCTGCCTGTTACATACATTCTCGGTTGGCACTAACCCATAATACCCTTGTACCCTATGGGTACCGGGTATAAAAATAGAGCTAGAAAATAGAAACAAAATAAAATTAAATTTGGAAAGCCTATTTAGACTATTTAGACTCATTTTTTGAAGCCTAAAGGAGCCTGAAATCTCGCTAAAATGAGGTTCCCCTGTACCCTAGCCAATGAGTTATGTTAATTGGATATTTACGAGCATGTCCCTACATTTGGACCCTGGACTCTGGCCTGAAGTCATGTGACAAGCATGACGAACCATTGATGTTGTCATTACCCCCTTCTACTATATATGCCATTCCCTCTAAATCTGAGATATATATTTTTATATGGTAAGTGCAAGAGGGGAAAGGGAAATAGGGACAGTGCAATTGCAATACAAAGTCATTTAATGCAATTTGCTGATTGCGCTTTGTAGCTGGCTGATGTTGTTCCCTGATTTACCTTTTGACATTTGAGCAGTGTGTGTGTGTTGTTGTTGGTGTTGTCGCTGACAATGCAAGTCTCTCACAGTGTGACGCACACTTCCGCATCCCTCTCACCCGGCAGCCATGGCACTCTCCAGGGTACCCCCGTTTTCGGGGAAATCCCCCGTCCCCGGCTTCACCATTTCGTGCAAAGTGCAAAAGCCAAAGGCAGAAGAAATGGCTTTAATGGCATTTAATAAACATGGCACAAACACAAAATTTGCAAAAGGGAGGGCGGCTAGAAGGGGGGGTCTTAACAACCGGCAACCGGATTCAAATTCCAGTTTCAATATGACGCTGGGCTCTGTTGCTGCTGCTGCTGCGGAGAATGCTGCTCCAAAGTTGCTGGCGCTGTTTGAAGGAGTCGCTTGCCTCATCATAACCATCATCATCATCGTTGTCGCAGTCGTCGTTGTCGTCGTCGTCATCATCATGGCGATTATTATGCATTATCATCATCACGAATGTGCTAGTTACAGAGTGACACCCATTTTCAATGCAATGAAATGCAATGCAACGCACTCCCAGCGAAAAGCAATGCCAGTTGACGACGATGTCACTGGACTGCCAACTCTGATACCCTACAAAAAGGGATAGGGGGAGGATATACGGGAATTTTAAGGGGGAAAGCATTAACTGAGTACTACGAGTATGGCATAGTGTAGCCCTTTTAGCATTTTGTATGTTAAGATTCCGCCGAGATTAAATGAAAATTAGGATTAAGTAGAAAAGAGACTACGGTCCCACTACAAAATTACAAAAATAAAACTACATGCATTGAAAATAAGAAGAGAGTGAATAAAATCAAATCAATAAAGAAGAATCCAGAGATAAACTACGATAACATATTTAATTATTTATTTAGAGTATTTATATTTAAATAATTAAATATATATTAATTATTTATTTAGAGATATTTACCTGCCAGCCTTTTTTGGGATGCAATATCTAGTTTGTTTTCCTTTTAAAACAATTGTTTATCTAAGGTTGCCCCTTGATCCTTATTAGTTTAACGATTTGTGTTGTGTACCAACCATTTTTATTTAAACTAATTAAAAAGAATATTTTTAATTTACTTAAATGAGCATTTCCCATTCGTTCTTAGCCCCTGCAAAATCCTCCTGTCTGCTGCTCGTTTTCAGCTTGCTTGTTGCTGTTGTCATTTGGCCTTTAATCACAGACGACGGCAGGCAGCAGCAACATCATCAGCAGCAGCAGCAGCAGCAGCACCAACTGAAACTGCATCTGCAACTGCAACTGCAACTGCGACGGCAACAGCAACATCCATTGGCAACCGCAGCATCAGCAGCCAAAAGCCACTGCCACGGATGGTGCTGCTGCTGCTTCTTCTTTGCGCCGCCAGCACACACACACGCTCGCACTCACACTCGGCAAATACACTCGCAGAAACACAAGCACACAAAGGCAGCACCGGTGGGTGGCTGTTGACCGCAAAGTTAATTGCAGTATGTGTTGCACTCGCTTTTTGTTGCTGCCTACGCTGCTGCCTTTGCTGCAGCAGTTGCTGCTGCTGCTGCCGCCTTATGTTGCTGCTGCTGCTGCTGCTGTTGCGGTCGCTTGCCCCGTTGCGGGCAAATAACTTTGCTAATACTTTGACCAGCCCAAAAGGCACTTGGCAAACTTTGCCACCACACGCAAAGCACACACAGAGTTACACTGTCAGAAAAATAAGATCAGAAGAGTGCCAAGAAAAACATGGAAAAAAGTTTAAAGCTAAAAATGCATTAAAAAATTATAACTTTCACATCTGAAACTCTTTAAGAAAATAGTTAATTTGTTAAAATAAAATCTAATTAATGATAGATCTAACATTATTCTAACCGATAACTTGTTGGTATAGAAATCTCTGTATGAATTATAAGCCCATTTCACCTGGCTTATAATAAAAGATACTTACGATTTAAATTCTTTGCTTTAATATATAATTTCCAACCCCCCTTTTCAAGCAAAAATCGATCCAAAAATATTTAGTATTTCTGCCAAGCAGAGCCATTAACTTGACCGCTGCTGTCCGACTTTCGCCCCGACAGTTTGGCAACCGTTCAATGCGAAACTGTCGCGGCCATTTAAATTCCATGCCAATGTCAATAAATATGTTCATTGGTGTATTCCGGTCCCGCTCGCCTCCTTTCCTCTCTTTCTAGCCAGATCTAGCGACCTCTCTCTCTCTCACTCTCTTTGCCTCCTTGACAGGGGGGTGGGGAGGGGTTTGGCTCAGGTGAAACCAGTTCAAACTGCAATTCTCCAAACGCAGTTGCTGCTGCGCTTGGCTGCATGCTTTTTTCTGCTTTTGCCTTTGCTTTTGCCGGCCGGCTCTAATTTTTATTGCTTTTGTGCAGTCGCTTTCAGTGTTGCAAATTGCAGCTTAAAAAAGACAGCGACTAGTTTCTTAATATTTATGAATCATATTAGAGAATAATTATCGATAATTAGCATTAGGGATGGCGTAACATAGCGTTATCTTTCGATTTTGTATTCACTTAGAGGTTTTATTCGCTCAAATTTTGTAATATTATTATTATGCTTCAAGTTAATACAGGAACTAGAGGTGGAGAACTATCGATGGCACTATCGACGGTTTGGTGCTATCGAGCCTCCATCGATGGCAGTCCTGCACTATCGATAGTTTTGCACAAAGCTGCACATCATTAAAAAAATCATATTCATGTTTGAAAGTGGAAAAAAAAACAAAAAAAAACCTATAGCATGGATAAGTTTCTAAGTTTCTAATAGTGGAAAAAGGTAAAAGCAATTGTGATTTTAATTTTCGAAAATGAAATGTTTTATTAATTTGTATAACATCACAAAGCTACAAATAAAATTGATTTTTTATTTTGTAGGATTTCCACATACAATAAAGTTTTGTTTAAATATAATTTACTAGTTTTCTTTCCATTTAACAGTTAAAACATAACAATATCGATAACACTATCGATGGTTTGAGAAAAACAAATGCTCGCTATCGATGGCGCCGACTATCGATAGTTCTCCAACTCTAACAGGAACCATTTCATAGATCGACATGATATTGATTTTATTTTAGTTCGCTGCCTAAATCCTTTGATTTCTATTAAATTTTCCCCGTAAACTTGAAAGTACTTTGTTTTCTTTCAGTTTTCCAAGTTACGTGTCTTAATAATAGCCACAAATTCAAATACAGGATATACCACACTGTAAACTAAATGTAAATAAATTATGTTAATATGAGACTTTACCTAAATACTGGCTAAATGATCATCTCCGCTGCTGAGGAGCGTTTTGTTCACTCTTTTTTATTTGTTTCTGTTGCATTCTCATCATCCATCGCTGCTCTCTCGCTTCCGTCTCGCTTCGGTCCACAAGAGAGACAGAGAGCGCGTTGGAGTGTTGATCACTGTGCGAAAAAATAGGTGCGAGCGGGAAAGGGAGAAGGAGGAGGAGGAGGAGGATAAATGCCGGTAATAACATCATAGGTCAGCCGGTCGGTCGCTATTTTTGTTTTTATTTTCATTGAATCCCCCGCTGGTCACATGTCTCGCTTTTGCTGTCTCTTTCCACCAAAAGGTATTTAATGCCTTCTTTTTTTTCGTTGTATTTTTTATTTGTGGTTGTTGCTTTTGCTATAAACAATATTTTGCTCTTCACTTTTGTTGTTTTCTTTATTGCCGCTTTGTGTGTGCGTCGCGCCGTTATTGTTGTACTTGTTGCTCTTGCTGTTGTTGTTGTTGTTGCTTTGTCTGTCTTTCATTTATTTATTTTTATTTTGCCTCTCCCTCCTTCTGCCGCTGGCCCCTCGTCCGGCACTAGCTCTGTCGTGCAGCATTCGGTGCCTGGCACCGGCGATCACCGTTTCAAACACACACAAACACAAACACAAGCTCAAGCATCAACAACAGCAACACCAGCAACAACACCAATAACAACAATTACAACAAACCATACAGACAATCGTTGCTCAGTGCATTTGCACCGTTGTAAGAGAGAGAGAGAGAGTGGGAGAGTGTGCGGGAGAAGGAAAAAGGGAATATTAGAGTGGACCAAAGAGGAGAGACAGTCCTTAAAAATCTAATCAACTTTTCTTCACCTGTACTGTTTTCTTAGGGGGAATGTTATAGTTTTCCCCAAGAACATGTTTTAAATGTCTTGGAAATAAAAAAATGATTTTGAGAGAACAAGCCTTATTTGTTTTTTTGCCAGCAAACTAAGATTGTAAATTAAGAATATTTGTAATTGTAATATATTATATCCTCTGTAATAGGTCCACTCTAGCTAACTTAATATTCTATACGGAACTTTTACATGCAAGTGTAGATCGTAAGTGTGGATAATCCCCTAGATAAAATCCGCCATCTTCGTGCTACTTTGTTGCTAAAACAAAAACGACATAAAATGTATAATATTATTTATGAGGTGTTTAACAACAAATGCATAATGGGCACCCTTAATTAGTTACAGGAAAATGCATACCGATAGTCTATCAAAGGGTTTACAGTAGAGGTGGAGAACTGTCGATAGTCGGCGCCATCGATAACGAGCGATTGTTTTTCTCAAACCATCGATTGTGTCGATAGTGCTATCGTTAATGTGTTGTTTTAACTGTTAAACGTAAAAAAACTATTAAATTATATTTAAACAAAACTATAAAAAAATAAAAATACATTTAATTTGTGGCTTATTCTTGTTATACAAATTAATAAGACATTTCATTTAATCTAGTTTCGAAAATTAAAAATACAATGTCTTTTACCTTTTTCCACTATTGTTAGAAACGTATACATACATGCTATAAGCTTTTTTCCCCAATTTCAAACATGAATATGACTTTTTTATGATGTGCAGCGTTGTGCAAAACTATCGATAGTGCAGGACTGCCATCGATGGAGGCTCGATAGCACCAAACCATCGATAGTGTCGATAGTGCTGTCGATAGTTCTCCACCTCTAGTTTACAGCTCATATACTAACATTTTCCCCTTGCAAACTTGGCATAAGCTCGAAGAAATTACCTGTCAAGTATTTCCAATCAAGAAAACGTATTTGTTTATAAAAATTTGACTAAACTTCCTGTCTACTATTTTTGTTTGGCCTAAAATCTCACGAGTTCGCTATCGGTTTGGATTTGACACCCTCCAAAAGTTCTCATTGCCAACTTAAGTACGTCTTGTCAGCAGTTTAGTTTATTCCCCTCATTGCTCTGCGAATTGATTTATTTTCCCAGCATTTTCAACGATTCATTTGAGGCTTTAATTGCAAAGCATTCAAATCCCAACCAATTAAGCCCTAGTCAAAGTAAATAAAACGAAAATTCCAGGAAGCTGCCCGGCTATAACATGGAAACTCGTTTTAAATTCTCTTTTCAATTTGGCCGCAGATTAAGTTGCCTATTTATTAGTTGATTTGTTTTTTCGGTTTTCCAGCGAGTGGAATTTTTCCGAAATGTTGCACAAAGTTCACTTAATTTGTGTGGCTCATAAATTCTTTACGAAATATTTTTGGTTTGCTTTGGCTTTGGCTATATTTTTTGTTTTATTTTTTTTATATTGTTTTTTTTTTTTTTCACATTTGCGATTGAAACTGAAACCGTATGCTGCCGCGCATCTAAATGGAAAATTTCCTTTATTATTTTTTTTTTCCGCTACCGGGGCAGCGTTCATTTTGTTCATTTTGGGGAACACCTGCCAGAGAGTTTTTGAATTTTGCAGTTTGCTGCATTTAATTTAAATAAATACTGTATCTGGATCGATAGCGTTTCAATTATAGAAACCAAGCCAAATCGGGGGAAAAAAGAAGCAAAACCATTTACGGTTTTACGGTTTTACGGTTCGGGGGTATTAACATTTTGGTAACAGACATAAACGGCTTAGGCATCAAATTTTAAACGAAAAGGGAATGCATATTTGTTATTATCATTCTTATTTCCCCCCCCCAAATATTTTTGTGTATTTTCAATCACTTTTCCCCGCATTTGTTGTCAATAATTCTTTGCTAATTGACAGGCGGAATCGGAATCGGAATCGGCCTCAGCTCAAAGTCATTCATACAATATACATTTATATTTCAATGGAACAAATCAATTTGCAATTCCATTTTCTAAGCTCAATGACAGGATCATGCAAAACTCTCTGTAATAATAAATAAATACGATTTCCATCTCCGACCGCCACAAAGGCAAACAAAGCTTGTTTAATAAATAAATAAGTTGACTAATCAAACAAGGAAAAGGAGCTTGCTGGGCGGAATTCAGGCTTAAATTAATTAGTTTTGAACCAGAATTAAACAGAGCTGGAAATATTGATTAAATAATTCTAAATTAAAGATGTAAGATTATTGCAACTTTGGCATAAGGTACAAAATAGATGCAACTTTAATTTGCTTTCTTAATTGGTCTAATTACAATATTATGTTTTATGCATTCACCCCATTTAATTATGCCACTTTTTAAGTGAATACTTTAAGCACAACCGTCGGCTTTGAACAATTTTAATTGAAATTTAAACAAATTTTCGTCAGTTTTCGGGAAAACTTTCTCCTGCTAGGTGGACTGCCAAGGGGTGGCTTGAATAGTTTCGGCGGATAGACTCTATCTCTCCCTGTCCACCCCTGTCTCTACACCCAAAAAAAAAATCATCATAGAACCTATACGATTGTTACATGAATTCTTAACTCTTGAGTATTAAAAATTTCTTAATAAGATGCTTATCAATTTAATACTGCGAAAGTATAAATTTTATACTCATCTCCACCAATATTTCATAATAATCACTAACGCGACAAACAGAAAAGCACTAAATTCCAGCTAACGCGATATGTTATCGAAATTTCGTTGTAGGTTCGTATAAAAATAATACACAAAAATACACAATTGAAACTATAGAGTATAAAAACTAAACTTTGGAGTATACATTTGATAGTTCGAAGTATAAAATTTATACTAAACTCGTTGGGTGCACCAAAAAAAAAAACAAGAGTTTAACCTTTCTACGCGTTGTCTTAAAAGTATACTCAAGTAGTATAACGGGTTTAGTATAAATTTTATACTTTAAAATGTCAAATATATATTACAAAGTATAATTTGTATACTCCAAAGTTTCAATTGTGTATTTTCGATTATTATTTTTATACGAACCTACATCGAAAATTCGATAACATATCGCGTTAGCTGGAATTTAGTGCTTTCTGTTGGTCGCGTTAGTGATTATTCTGAAATATTGGTGGAGATGAGTATAAAATTTATACTTTCGTAGTATCAAATTAATAGGCATCTTATTAAGAAATTTTTAATACTCAAGAGTTTAGAATTCATGTAACAATTTTTTTTTTTGGTGTATATACATATATGCAAACAATATGGCAACATGCATACCTTTACACACAGCCAAACATGGCATATTTTATGCATTCTAACTGTGCTTTCTAATGCCTGTCCTCGATGCTCCACCTGCCTGTGTGTGTGTAGGGAGTGCGTGTGTGTTTGTAGGTGTGCCGGCTGGGCAAAGTTAATTGTTTTTGAATAATTAATTACACACTGCGCGGCAGCAACAGCAACAATGCGAATTTATGTAACCGGCAAACGATGATGATGGGGAGCGGCAAAGGCCGGGCTAAAAACTATGGCCAAGAACGGCGGTCACGGGGTTGGGGGTTAAGGGGCCAACAACAGGCTAACGATTGTAAGCCGCCATCAATGTCAATAATGAGGTTTTGATTGCACTTCCCTGACGGACATTTTTCAATCGCCAAGCTTTCGTCGCCCTGGAAAATAAGGGCATTTGACAAGTCAATATCCCCATTAAATAATTCACAAAAACAGGTGCCATTTAGGGCATTTTATTTTCTATGCCCAGCCCTTTGTATAGCCCCAACTCTATATTCTCTATTTGCTGGAGCTTAAGAGCTCTTAAAACCTCTACCAATTTAATTGATGGCAACTCGATTAAGCCCCAGCACTCTACGGCCCTTAGTCATTCGTTATTCCGCCATATACCCAAACATTATTAAGTTTTAAAATATTCCCTTTCATGTTGCTATATACATACTATATATATGTATGTATATATTTTATTTTTTTCCGTTTGGAAAGCTGCTGAGCAAATAGTTTGGCCAAAGCCTTTGGGGCAGGCGGCGGGCGCTGGGGTTTAAATCGATTTTTCGCTCCTTTCGCCATTGTTTATTATTATTTTTTAATCAACTATTAAATTGGGTCCTGCGCCGAAATGAATCGAATTTAATTTGCCGAAAAATACGAAAGGCCTGGCTGCCACTGCCTGATTTTTTGCATATTTTTTTGGCGAGTCCTTTATTTTCTGTTTGCGGATTCCCTATATACCTAATGAAGTTTTCGCTGTGCAGTTTTCCCTTTATTAATTGGGTTGAAATGGAAAATTGATTAGCAACAGCCGGCAGTCAGCGGGACACCTGTGGATTTCTCTTTTTTGCTATTATCACAAAGTGAACGATGTAGAGTTTTTGTTTTTCGGCTACAATGGGGTTTTATTCAGCGAAAATTGATGTAAATTCTATATATTATAAAGAAAAATATTGGCGAGATCTACAAACGAAATTTATTTACGGTTTTAAAGTTAAAAAATATTTTTAATCACTAGAAAATTAATTCAATTGCATTTAATTATTTTTAAATAATTAAATAGAATTTATAGCAAGTTTATAGGTAGGTCCTAATTTACTTTATGTTAGAACTAGAATTGTGAACTTATTTTAAAAAACAGAAATATAAGCCAAGTCCCCTTTTTTATTATTGACAACATTTCAGTGCGCTTTTTGCATAGACACGCACTTTGTTTTAGTTCTTAATAAATAAAATCCCAGAAAAAAACACTGTCATGTATTCTTTCTTTAAGCCTAATTTGTTGTGACCGTTCGTTATGGCTGTGATGTACTGTTGCGAAACGCACTGTATAGCAAACAGCAGCAAAATTAATTGAATGGCACAATTTTCTGGCTGAAAAGCGCAAAAAACACTCCCGGCCCGTAGGCATCAACACCCGTGTTCCTTTTTGCTCGAGAGGAAAAACCATTTGGGTCGTGATTTTTTATGATTACTTTTTCGCAACTCCCGCGAACGGACGGACGCTCCTTTTTGGCGGACAACCTTCCTTCCCCCCTTTATTTTTTATTTGGCTTGCATAAACGAATTTGCATCGTCGATGCGATGAAATAAATGCGAGAATTTATACATTTAACGTTATTTTTGCATCTCCATCGGATGGTGGGAAGAGGTGAGGGTAAAGCCTTTCGATCGACCACGCCCCCACAACGCCCCGTAATGCTCTTAGCCTGCCGCCATAAAAAAGTACAAATAAATCGAATAAAAAAGAAGCCGAATAGCTGAACACAATTTAAATTTGCATGCGAGTCGAGTTCGGGTTACTCGATAAAATCCCTTTACAGAGAAGCATTCCTATAGAAAAATCGGGAATCGGATTAATCGGAAACAAGAGTTATCTAATTCGGGGGAAATGTCGATATCTATCGAACTTTTCACACAAACAAGTTAGAAAAATCGGGAATCTGATTAATCGGAAACAAAAGTTATCTAATTCGGGGGAAATGCCGATATCTATCGAACTTTTTACACAAACAAGATAGAAAAATCGGGAATCCGATTAATCGGAAACAAAAGTTATCTAAATCTATCGAACTTTTCATACAAACTTATTTAGGTAAAATCCTTAACCTAGGGTATATCCCTGAGAGTATTCCCTGTACGTCCTGGGGGATTTAGGATCTCTCTAGCATTTTCTCCTGCTGCATTCCTGCTCGGGAATATTTTCCGAAACTTGCGTTCAAAAATGCGAAAAGGACTTGCTGTTGCCCTATTGAATTAGTGCTGCACGCTGCCATTGCAATTGCTTGATTAACTCTTGTATAATGCAGGTGGCCCATAACAGGTGGACCAGGTGGATCCAGGGGCGCTGGCTCCCGAAAGGGGGTCGCGAGGTGTTGTTGCATTCCTGCGATATTTGTGTGTTGCCGTTGCAGTGGCAGTCGGAGTGAGAGAGTGAGAGGGACAAGTCAATGACCATAAAAGTCAACACTCACTCGACGCACGCGACGCGAAAGAGAAGGCATTAGCCGGCAGTGAAAGA
>VNKF01004604.1:0-62529 GCA_008044355.1 Drosophila lacteicornis
TGCAAGCTGTAGCCGACAGGTGGCGCATTCGAGCCTTGGCCGTGCGATATAATGGCGCCAGCTGCAGAAGAAATGACAAAAGAATATAGCAAGAAATGACAAAAAATAACATAATTCATTTTTTATAAAATATATTATTCATATTTAAGTATGACATTAAATTGTTTAGGTCGGAAGCTAATTCGAGAGGCGATTTATTTTAAAAAGTATCGAAGTAGACTATTATAATGTATGTACAATTTTAAATTGCTTTTTGCTGTGAAGCGCAAACGTTTAGGTACCGGGTATCTCACAGTCGAGCACAATCGACTGTAGCTTTCTTTCTCGTTTCTTTTATTTTTTCCCGTGTGTTTGGATTCGTGTTATATCTTACACACACACACGCGTATATAGCGCCGTCGTTTCGTTTGATTTGCCATTAAAAAAAAAGTTTATATTTTTTGCCTTTTGCCCGGGTCAATAATGCTCAACAAAAAACAAATACAATTGAACTTTTCTAATTCAAACTTCTTCGAGTGTTATTTTGTTTAAACTTTAAAGGTTTCTAGGCAATTATGGCCAAGCAGCTAGCATTTATACAAATCGGTTTATTCTCCACTTTAAAGCTGAGGAAATGCCTCAATTTAATTCTTTGGTAAATCGTTTTATGGAGCAATTTGATTAAATTAAAGGATTATGCATATTTCAGGTGTCTGCGTGTCGGTGTGTTGCATAAATAAAATTCACAAATTCAGGCCGGAAAATGCAAAAGGCGTTTAAGTAGAGGGAGAAAAAGCTTTAAAGGCAGACTAGAAAATGCCGCCGGATATAGGAGGAGATTAGGGATTACACAGCTCAGATGAAGTGAAAGATGTTTGTGTACAAAGTAACTTTCTTTAAGGATTCTCTGTTAAGGCATTTAAACGGGATTTTAAGGGTATTTTAATAGAACGTTTAAACACATTAAACCTTAAATAACACAAATAGATCCTATCAGAGACAAGGAACATATTAATATTCATCAGTACCCCCTACTAGCCCTCTCACCCCTTATTTATGGCTAAAATGAGCATAGAATTCCAGCTTAAAGCCTAAAGTATTATTAACTCCAATTTTACAGCCTCGAACTAGCTCTAAAATCCAGCATCATCGATGGAAACCCAGACTCAGGCGCTGTAATTGATTAATAATAAAAAAAAGACATGAAAAAGCATTGGGAGGGAACTGAGAACTGGGAACTTGTTGCACTCGATCCGAGGGCGTTGCAGAAGTGTTTGGAAGCCAAAGGGAGCGAGGAACGGCGATAAAGTAGACGGGGCAAAGCAGAAGAAACGAGACTAAAGATCGCGCCAGACGATGACGCAGACTGCAGGCTGTAATTGCTGCTGGACGTTGATGGAAGGGGCAGGGAAATAATGTCTGCAGTTGATGGTTGTTGTTGTTGCTCTTTTTGAGTCCAATAACCTCTCACTCTTCTGCTCACTCACTCACCGAAGAAAAGACGAGGCCAGCAGAAGCACTCACAATCTGTACTTCTCTCTCCTTTCCACACCGCAAACAAGAAGTCAAACGTGAATAAGAAACAAGTAGGGAAGCTACAGTCAACTGTGCTCGACTGTGAGATACCGGTACCTAAACGTTTGCGCTTCACACTAACAGCAATTTAAAATTGTACATACATTACATTGTACATACATACATTGGCGCCATTATATCGCACGGCCAAGGCTCGAATGCGCCACCTGTCGGCTATAGCTTGCAACAGCAGTGCCTTAGGGCGGTGTGTTAAACTTCTAACCTTATTGCTAATATCTCCCATGTTTATCAACCGATTTTACTCAAATTTTCAGGAAACGTCGGCTCTATTTTATTCATTTATTGTATCTATTAACTTTAACCCGAAAATAACGAGTATAGCTTATTTTACGTTTTTATTTTATTTTTGAGGGCGGAAGTGGGCGTGGCCAAATTTTAAAACAAACTTGATCTGCGTGCAACAGATTTCAGTATTGTCACCAAATTTGGTAACTCTAGCTTCACACGGACGGACAGAGGTTGGCACTAACCCATAATACCCTTGTACCCTATGGGTACCGGGTATAAAAAGTTGAGGCAAAAAAAGTGAACTCAAAACGAGAAAAAAACAACAACAACTATAGCGACGTGTTAGTGAAAAAAGAAGAGGTCCCCAGAAGAAGAATCTGAACAAGAAATGAAGTCAGAAGGCTAGAAGAATTGGCTCTAAGCATAAAATCTTAAATCTAAAAGAATTTCACGGCATAGAACAGGAACAAAAAGCAGAAGAAATGCATGCGCTTGCATTTAAAACTAATGCTCAATTTGTGATCATGCAATTCGAGGTGTAGGCCTAAATTATTGGGGGAACCACATAGATAATATCTGGGAAATTAATTCACAAGTATATAATTGTTGTTTCATTAATTGTGGGAGAAAAAAGCCTTACTCATCTTCAGTAATTACATACTTAAGACCCTAAAGTTTAGAGCATTCTCTTATCTGCTTTTGCAGTCTAAATCAAACGTGTTAAAATAAGAGCTTGTTGAATAAATGGAATAATAATAGTATAATTTAGTAATAATACTGTTATGGTATCGGATCATGATAGATAACATGATGACTTAATTTTGCACGATGAATTGATTACGTAGGGTGAGGGTGTAAGAAATTAGGACACTTTAAAGGGCAGTTCACATAGTGACGATGAGCACTGATAGTGCCCATAGTCCTGAAACGGAAGACATTGAACTCTCGAAAAGTTTTTTATGGATGACAAAAGAGATTATAATTAATCATAATCCTAGATTTAAGATTTCTATAAATTTAAAACATTTTCAGCGAGCTTGGAAGAGTCTCCTTCCTTCAGTAAATCCTTTATAACTTGTACATCTAACACCCCTGGAGCTTTTGCAATCACAGTTTCTGCTGGCAAAATAAGCCTTCGTTTGGCAGAAAAACTTTCCACAATTCTCTTTCTCTCTCGCTTGGAAGTGTGTAAAAGTTGTAAATAATATTTGAAATACAAAGGAAAACCCACTCGAAATGAAACGAACACGCTCCTGCTTTCGTTGCTGCTGTTGTTGTTGCTCTAGTTGGAATATATTATCGTGAAGGATATATCGCCGACCAGTCTTTTTGGGTAGGAAATTTTCCAAGCGGGTCCTTTGGTGTGTGTCTGATTTTTGGTGGGTGGGTGGAAGATGGAAAGTGTTGTTGGGCGAGAAAATTGTGCAAAAAAAAAAGGGACACACATAAAATGTAAACTCTGAACCGAAACGGGGCGTGTAACGAACCAGGGGTGTTGAGGGAGGGCACAGGACGAGGAGAGCAAAGAGAAATCGTGGCTTGTCGCACAAAACGAACAGGAAACGAGCGTGCAAGGACACACAACTTGGCGTGGGTGGCAATGGGCGATGGGCGATGGGCAGTGGGCGGTCGGGCCAGGGGTTAGCGCCGAAGTGAAGTGGCGGCAGCAGTAAAACGAACCGAATGAGAATTGCAAAAAGGGGGGAGTAAGCGAGAAAGAGGCAGGGAGGCAGGGGAAAAGGGGAAAAGGAGAAAAATAAGGTAAAGGCAAAAGGAGAAAGGGCAAGGCAGCAGAAGGCGGAATCAGCAAAACAGCAAAACTAAAATTGAAAATGGCAACGCAAGGGGAAGCCAGCAGGAGCAACTACAACGACGATGCTGAAGTCGCACCCGCAGTCGCTACCTCTGCCGGCGCAGACGATGTCGATGCCGAACGCAGTGACAGCGACAGAAGCAGCGACCAGAACTAGTAATAACAACAACAAAAACAACTGCAGCAGCAGCAGCAGCAATGGGTGCAAACAAATGAATTTTATGCAGCGAGGCTAGGAGCAACAACAACAATGGGAAGAACCAAAGAACCACCGCAGTTCCAGTTAGTTCCGTACAGTGGAGACTGGTCTTAAAGGAAGTTCAAACTTCTTAAAGAAACAAATAATTTAATGGGGATCTCTGGAAAGCTTCACTATCTGTTATTTAAATGTGAATCCCTATAACTTAAAAACTGATTTCGTTGACTTGTTAAACGATTTTAAAGCATTAATCCCAATAAATATTTATATACGGTTTTCTGGTTTCTGCTATAGCCAAGTCCCACTGTAGCTGGTGTATTTATGTAACGGTGTGTCCTCCTGTTGTTGTTGTTGTTGTTGGTAACTGCAGGATTGCAGGCGTGTGTGCGAGGAATGCATGGGACATGGGACACGGGAAACGGGATATGGTATGTGGGATGCGGTTGGAACAGAGGCAGAGATGTAGAGGCAAAATCAGAGGTACAGAGGGAGTGGGAGCGGGTGAGCTAGAGTTGGCACATTCGGACAAGGGACACGGGACACGGGACAAGGGCTCCAAAGTGGAAAGAGGAAGACAGAGAGAGCGCGCACGACCCATAAATTAGAGTGAGAGCGCGAAAGCTAGCTGGCTGACAGTGCGAGTGAGAGCCTGCAACAAATGCAGCAAAGCCAGAAGGATGAGGAGGAGGAGGACAATGGGGAACGCAAGGGAGCCACCAACAACATTGATGTATTTGCAACAACAATAATTTCAAGGAGGAGACGCAGGAGCAAGGCGAAAGAGCAGAACAGAACGGAACAGGAACAGAGCAAAAGTAGACAAACACACAGCGAACTCTCTCTGTCTGTCTCTCTTGCTCGGTGGGCGCATTTTGTGGCTGCAATCCTTTCCTCCTTCACTGGTTCCTCTTCCTCCTCGTACTCTACTTCTACTTCTGCCACTTCCTCTCTCCCTCGTGCCTCTGCCTCTGCCTCTTCTTGGCATTCGCAAAATGATGATAACGTGATGCAATTTCCAGTCATGTGCAGTTGACCATGTGCAGTTGCCAATTTATCCCAGCCACCTTTTGCTTCCACCTTTCCCTACCTTGCCTTCTTAGTCCTCCTTCTCTTAATCCGTCTCCTCTTGTTGCTCTGCCTCCTCTTTCCTCCTTCTCCTCTTAATCAAGGCAAACAATAGCCATTTGACATCCCGCAGTGACATGCTCACTCCGGCAAGGACTTGTCTGCAAACTTAACCCTGTGACATTACTGTAACACCTCTGGTAACCAGTTACTGGTCACAAAAAAGATCATAAATCACCTTTAAATTGCTATTTTGGGTCTAGAAATAAGTTTACTGCACATTTTTAAAGATCTAGTATCTTTAAGATGATAAGAAAACAGATTTAATACTAAAGTGACACATTAACCCTGTGATATTACTGTAACACCTCTGCTAACCAGTTCCTGGTCACTGGCTAACTGTGAAGCCACAAAAAAGATCATAAATCACCTTTAAATTGATATTTTGGGTCTAGAAGTGAGTGATAATTAAGTTTACTACACATTTTTAAAGATTTAGTATCTTTAAGATAAGAAAACAGGTTTAATACTAAAGTGATACATTAACCCTTTGACATTACTGTAACACCTCTGGTAACCACTTACTGGTCACTGGCTAACTGTGAAGCCACAAAAAAGATCCTAAATCACCTATAAATTGCTATTTTGGGTCTAGAAATGAGTGATTATTAAGTTTACTAAACGTTTTTAAAGATTTAGTATCTTTATTACTATTTAATACTAAAATGATACATTTAGGGTTAGTTCATGTCTAGGTAAGCTGTCAGTTGCTAACTCTCAGATTAAATTGACGGAAAATATTATATCCTTTTCATTTCCTTTCGTAAAATATTAATTTTAAGATGTCACTCAAAATTCATTTTGAAAGGTCACTTTTCACAAATTAAAACCCACAAAACCGTATATAAACGAAAAGGGAAAAACCCCCGATAACAACTGCTGTATTCCGGGTTGTAATTAAATCATGCTAGATGTCACATAGGGAATTAAATACCCTGAAGACCTGGGCTTAACCCCTGGAATAAAATTTCCCAGCGAATAACATAAAACCACCCCCGGAAAAAAAATACGTTTGACTCGAAATATCCACAAATATTTCCGATGTATTTCGTCAAACGACGTTATTTCCCACAGACACTTGGCGCTGGGAAGAGAGAGAGGAGAGTTGCTGCGTTTACCGAAATATCTCGATAACTGCCATGAGGTTTTTGCTATTTCGCATTTTCCCTCCCCCTTCCCTGGATAGCTCCTGCGATTACATATCCATGAAATCGCCAATCGCCGGGCGTTGCACAACTGTACGCAGCAGGCAAAGCTTTTAAATGTTGCTCGACGCGGCGGCGGCGTTGCGGTGATTTCATTAGACGGCAAATACAATTAAAGAGCTTGTTGCACGTAATCTAATATGGACAGCGCACAGTCGCATTTCTATTTGGTATTCGTATTAGTATCTGTATCCGTTCACTTCATTTCGCACAAAGATACGCACACAGCACACACACACACACGCGTTCGTCCACACACAGCAATTTAATTAATGCTTAAATCAGATTATCCCAACAAAAGGCAGAACAATGCCGGCCAAAAATAGGGAGGGGGTGTGGGGAAAGGATAACGAAAGGGAGAGAGCAACAAATGTTGATACTTTGTATTAAATTAACAGATGGACAACTTGTAGATACATTTTATGAGTGCAATACAGGAGAACTTTAACAATAATAACAGGGAAGCTTTAAATGGAAAACATTTTAATGTTAGGAGTGTTTAAAACTAACTTAAGGTACATTTTTAATTATAAAAAATTCTGCTAATTGCTTATCTCTTTTAAAATCGGATAAGGTTCAAGGTAACCCCTAAGCCTCTTTATTATCTCTATTATTAGAAGCCGCAAAAGATCTATTAATTTATTACAACTTTATTTAACAATAAACACCATCATAAAGTCTTAATTTAACATTAAAATTTTCTAAAACCAGTAAACACTTAGTTAAACATTCTTAATCTACTAAGACCCATAAACTCAGTTCCCAACAGAGTAAATACGTTCTTATTCTTCATTAATATAAGCTCTAGTTTCTCCAGTTCCGTTTATTGCTTTTCGCTTTGTTTATTTTAATTATTATTCAACTATTCACTTTTGTCGCCTTTTGCTTTTGCTTTCATTTCCTTAGCTTTTAATCTGCTTTTCTCATCTTTTTCTCTCACTCACTTTATCGACGAGATAAATTAATGATTTTTTGTGTATTTCTTTTGTGATTTTAATGATTTCATCTCTTAATTTCAGTTTGCCTGCTCTTTTTGGCCTGGTTAACGCACAAACAAGCGAACGGGCACGGCAAGGAAATGAAAATGAATTTGAAATGATTATTGAAATTTATGGGTCCGTCGTTGTTTCTCTCAAAAGGAAAACCCAAACTGAAAAAAATGCACAATTATAATTTCGGTATTTTCCTACAATTTCTGCCTCAATTTTCCTCACTTTTTCTCCTGAAATTAAACAGAGAAGAGGCGGCAAACAATAACAACGATTATGTATTTTCTTTGAGTTTTTGTTGGATAGATATGGATAAATGGATAGATGGATGGATGGATGGATGGGCGGATAGAGAGCGACGACGCTATGTGTGAGTCACTCTTTATACAAACAATGGCGTTGGCATTTTTGGTCAACTTCTCGCCGCGCGCGCAGCTGCTGTGCCTGAAAGTCACTTAGCACTTTTCAAAAAAAAAAAGAAAAAAAAAAAAAATCCAGGGGGCTGGGGGAAAGGGGGGTTTTTTGTGAAATTCTGTAGCAAGAAAGCTAATGAACGACAAAGTCCGAGCAGAAAAAAAACCGAATGAAATAAAGAAAAAGAGTCAACATTTTTCAATTGAATCAGTTGGCAGAGCGAGACGGGGGCAGTGCCAGGCCAAAGAGGCCAACGAAAACAATTGACAGTCAGTCAGTCAGTGCGTTGGAGGAGGACGTGCAAGCAAGAGAGGGAGAGAGAGAGGCAGAGAGTGGATACCGAAAGACAGAGAGGTGCATAGTCTGGGCGCTGCTGCGCTTCAACAAATCCAGGCTACAAAAACAAACGAAACTCGCCTTAAATCGAAAAGAACTCTCGTCGTCAGCGGCGTCTGCCTTCTATGTACTTGGGAACAGTGGAGCTTCGCTTCAAGAACTATAAAACTATATTTTCTCAACTGTAATGCTCAAGCACACAGCTGACTCTATAGCTTGTATACATTTATTTCGACCATTCCCAACGGTAATATTTAATGATTTTTGGTCCCCGAATTCATACTTGGGAATTTTAGGTGCACTTTTTGTAAAATCTAAGAGAGGAGAATATTTTTCGTTTTAAAATTCGTTTAAAATATCTAAATAAATCCTCTAAAAACTATAAACAAACATAAATCTTTCAGAAAAAAATTGTAAGTCATCTAGAAACTAGATATCCACACTCCACATGCTCCACTGTACCTTGTGTGTAGCGATGCAATTAATCAGATAGCCAAGTTACAAAAAAAAAACCATCAGCATGAACCTAACCTAACCGTAAATTATCGTTCACTGGCCAGCCAGCGACAGAGCCAGGCCAAGTGCTGCTGTCGTTGTTATCGCTTCGCGTTGGCCTTTTTTTTTTCCAGAGCTCGCTCCCTCTCGGTCACTTGGGAAATGTAGAAACATTTGTAATTTAATTAACCGATTTCCATGCGATTTTGCCTGGGATTTTTATCGCGTTCGCGTTCTAATAGCGCCTGAGTAAGTGGTGCTGCCTCTGCCAATGATATCACAGTTTTTCTCGTTAACAAAAAATGCACCAAACCCTTTGCTCGCTCGCTTGCCAGCTAGCTGGAAATCTGCTTTGCAAATCCATTAATTGCTTTATATGTATGTATGTAGTGTAGGTTTGTATATAGAATATAGAATGCATACAACCCTCTCGTTATTCAAGTGATTAAATAGCAAAGCATTTTTCGCTGACCACTTTGACATAAGAGACACACAGAGATACAGGGTGAGAAATGAGACTTAAATGGGGCATAATTTGGTATAATTTGTATCTTATAGAAGAAGATTGATTTAACACTTTAATTGTATAATTTCAATAAATATTCATATTTTTCTTATTGAACTGACTCTTATAAAGGTAAAAATATACAAATTTTATTGCTATTAATGAACTATTTGTATATATTTTTAATAAGAAAGTTATTTAAAATATATTTTAAATTAGATTTTAGCTGGCAAAAATTGAGAAGAAGTTTTAAGAAGTTTTGGGAATAAAAAGTATATTTTTCCCCCCTAAAAATGTAAGAGGACATATTTTAATTTTCTTTTTCTGCACTTTTCATAATAATTTCGCAGTTTCTTTCACTGTACTAACCAAATACAAAATTAAAGTGCATCCAGGGAAACTGTAAAAACTGTAAATTCAAAGCGATCAAAGAGCAGATGCATTTCTCAAAGGGCACTCATTGCCATATGTGTGTTCGCGTGCGTGTTTGTGTGCCGTATCTGTGTGTGTTCGAGTGCAGTTGTGGTGGTGAGGGTGCCGCCGCTTGGCAAATGACTAAAATTAAACAAGAAAACGAATTCATCACCGAAATGAAATGCCTCAGAAATTCGTTGAAGGGATGATGACCGCCGGATAGAGAAAAAAAAAAGGTACAAACCGACCGAGCGACCAACATGACGAATTGTAGATACAGATACACAGATGAACCCGCAAAGCAAGGGGGTAGGGGAAGGGGAAGCAAAAACAACAACCATGGCCACAATAAAAACCAACGAAATAAATTAAATAATATGAAAAGAAACACGCTGCAGAAGAGACGAGATGTGGCGGTGGCGTAAACCCAACAAACAAATGAAAACGAACCAGCAGCGAGCGAACGAGAGCGGCCAGGAAAAGGGGGAGTGTGCCAAAGCGGGGGAGGGGCAGGAACCACAGAGCAAGGAGGAGGAGGATGAGGTGGCGGTGGTTGGGGGAACTGAGCAATCAGCGAGGAGCGAAGAGCGAAGAGCGATGCGAAAACAACAGACGAAACAAAACTTGACAGATGGACAAGCGGGTCCGAAAACGGGGTGGAACGGGGGAAGCCGGCGAACGAAAGAGGAGGAGGAGGAAGGGGGGCGACACACAGAAATCCAACTAAATATCGAAATCACAAATCCGCAAACAGCAAAACCCCCGATAAAAAGGTCATAACCGCTTTTCGGATACCCTTCGGAAAGGGAAAGAAGATTTTCTTGAAGCTCTCAGGATCTTCTTAAAATAACAATATAATAAAATAATAAAGGAATCTTGCCTAACAAACTAATATAATTGATTACAAATAATACTTAAACGTAACTCGATTTTCTTCAAACTTAATAAAATCTTTAAAATCTTAAAAGTCCACATATCAAAATTAATAGGGTTGCCTCCAGTTATTTGTTAGATTTATAACCTCGATCAATATTAACCCATGTAACTTAAAACTTGAACACCTTGTTGGAATACTCCTATTCCTATACAGAAATACCATTTAGTGTATATTCCTTTTAGGCTTTAATGAATACGCAGCCTTTGGTCACACTGACCGATCTTCTTCCCTTTTTCGTGTGATATTTTCTTGAGCTAAGTTGTGGTGCTGGTGTTGCGGTTAATATAAAACAATTAAAACATAAATCATAAAACATAACTACTCCTGTGTAATTATTATTGGGTATATAAAACAATACACCTTCTTCAGGAGAGGGTATCCCACACAAAAATACAAAAAACACGGCCAAAAACAGCGCAAAATTGTATTTTAGAAGCGAATGGGAATTGGACAGACGGATGGACAGTGGAGAGGAATGGCCGCGAGCTAAAACAACAAGATATAATAACAACAGCAACACTAACTGGCGGCCAGAACCGAGCAGCCAGAGCCAGTGGCAGAAGCAGGCCTCGATTTAACTTGGCCAAAAGCAACAGCAACAAGAACAACAAATGCGCCGCGGGAAATATGTACATACAAATTCCATTCGAACAATTGCCAAGAGAGCGAGAGAGAAGAGACGACGACGACTTTGGCTCAAATGCGCGGTCAAGCCACAAAGACCTGAAGCTTAATTGGTTTCGCCACCAAAGGGTTAAGCATTAATATGACGCGATGATCCGCAAGATACTTGCCCTCATTCCACTTTCATTTCCATTTCACATAACAGACGGGGATTTCACAGTCATATCAAAAATGTACTCATCCATCCAACTCATTTAATCATTAACTCGTGTGGGGAGCCCACGCAATGTATTCTGTTCTTTTTTCGCTTTTTTTGGTGGATATTACAGTGGAGCTTCGGATATTTTCAATTTTTTCTACAAGAACAGAGAATAAAATTGTATTTCTCACTGTAGATTCCTTAAACAAATTCCTCTGATTTAGGCTTTATTTAAAAATAGTGAGAGTTCGCTTAGGGCCATCTTTACTGTATAAAAAACAAGTAAGAAAGCTACAGTCGACTGTGCTCGACTGTGAGATACCCGGTACCTAAACGTTTGCGCTTCACACTAAAAGGCAATTTAAAATTGTACATACATTATAATAGTCTACTTCGATACTTCTTCTGCAGCTGGCGCCATTATATCACTCGGCAAACAGCAGTGCCTTAGGGCGGTGTGTTAAAATTCTAACCTTATTGCTAATATCTCCCATGTTTATCATCCGATTTTACTGAAATTTTCTGGAAACGTCCGCTCTATTTTATTCATTTATTGTATATATTAGCTTTAACCCGAAAATAACGAGTAAAGCTTATTTTAAGATATTTATGATTTTTGAGGGCGCAAGTGGACGTGGCCAAATTTGAAAACAAACTTGATATGCGTGCAACAGATTCTAATGTTGTCACCAAATTTGGTAGATCTAGCTCTTATAGTCTCTGAGATCTGTTGTTTCACACGGACGGACAGAGGTTGGCACTAACCCATAATAACCTTGTACCCTATGGGTACCGGGTATAAAAATCCGTTAAGTTCTCAAGTGGATTAAGCATGTATTTTCTCCCCCGTTTTATTATGAGCTTATTGTTATTTGTTTTTATTATTTTTTTGTGCGCGAAATAAGAGAACATTTTTATTTGTTTATTCGTTTTGCAATAAGAGAACATACATTTATGTTTTGGCTTGTTATTAAATCCGTCAAGCTCTCAATTTCACGCGGTTCAAGTCGGTTTGGTCGACAACTTGAGCCGAGTTTAGTTTAGTTTTTTTCTTCTCTTTTTTTTCTGATTTCGATTCCAATTCCAAGTCAAGTTGAGTCGGCAGAAAATGAAACAGAAAAAAATAAAAACAAGAACAAAGTAACGCGGCGAGTCATGCACACACACACACACACACCCGTCCGTATGTGAATTGAGGGGGCGCGAGGCCAGGGGGGAGCAGGATAGGCAGCGGCAGCGCCAAAGTAGCGCAAAAACAAAAACAAAAACAACAAAGGCCCAAAAGCCGAGACATAAAATAAATGAGCGCCGCCGCACAAAACATGTCTCCAATGTTTCGCCGTTCGCTGCTGTTGTTGTTTTTATTGCTTTTTGCTGTGACTGGCCGTTACGTTACGGCCCCCATCTCTCTCTCTCTCCCCAGTCTCCATCTCTCCACCTCCATCTGCCTCACCCTCGCCCTGCCTGCCTCCCCAGTCCACCATTCGTTTCCCAAGCGTCGCCTCGCCTCGCCACGCTTTGGTTCCTCTCTCTCCATCTCTCTGTCGCCGCACTGCTCGCTCTTTGTAATTATTGATACATAAAAATACAACAACAAAAGCTAAGCTGAACTGCCGGACTGCACAATTGTGGCAATAATAAATCTTATTTATAACGTGAGAAATCTTCAAATGAGGCGCTTGTAAAAAAAAAAAAGCAATATACAGAAAAACTGCCTTTAACTTTATCTTATTTTTCTTATCGTTTATTGGCAGCATGGCTATTGTTTATCGACGAATTAAAGGTTTATTTGTAAGCACACAAGTCTTGAAAATGACCGTATAACAAGTATGGAAAATTTCATTTTATTGCAAACACTCATTTCATTAGATTCGGTACTAAAAAACGCATTTAAAAATAGCTGAAGTCATAAATATATGGAAAAGTAGTTGTTAAGAATAAAAGGTTATAAAAAGAAAAGGCAATTAAACACGGGTTTCCTAAAGCAATATTTCCGAAACAGCCTCAAAGACTTCTGACAAGATTTTTCAATGTTTTTGGCATAAAGACGAGTTTATTGACCTTTTTTATGAGTTCTTCGGTTTAGAAACTCTTATAAATATAGTTTTAATATTTTTACTTAGCCTTAAACATTAAATATCTTACAGTTACAGAAAAATGTTATTAAATTTGTCTGATACCTAAATCCCAATACAGATTAGTTAAAATGAATATCTAATGCAATTTGTGGCCATGTTTAGTCATCCTTAATACCTCAAAATCTGATAACCTATCAGGGGTGCCACAGGAATTGCTGTAGAATTGAAATCCAGTGAAATAATATTTATTTAATTTTTTCCAAAGCTTTTTATAAAGATTAGAAAAAGAAAAGGCAATAGAGTGGCAATTAATCAGGGGTTTCCTAAATAAATTTTTCTGAAATAGCCTCAAAGACTTCTGACAAGATTTTTCAATGTTTTTGGCATAAAGACGAGTTTATTGACCTTTTTTTGAGTTCTTCGGTTTAAAAACTCTTATAAATATAATTTTAATATTTTTACACATTAAATATCTTATAGACAGTTGCAGAAAAATGTTATTTAATTTGTCTGATACCTAAATCCTAATACAGATTAGTTAAAATGAATATCTAATGCTATTTATGGCCTATAGTTTCCCTTGTTTAGTCATCCTTAATACCTCAAAATCTGATAACCTGTCAGGGGTGCCACAGTAATTTCTGTAGAATTGAAATCCAGTAAAATAATATTTATTTCATTTTTTCCCAAAGCTTTTTATAAGCTTAAAGATACTTGCTCTGCGTTATTCTTCTCAAATGTTATAATCCAAGTTTAGTACACATTCAGGAACTTTTGAATACTTTCAGAAGGTAATAATATCCTTTTGGACACTGTTTTTGTTGCTTCGTCTCATTTATTTATTTATTAATGGAATACACTTAATATTTAGCACAAACACAGTGATACTTCTGGCTTAGCCTTTGATAAATTTGATAAATTGTTGGGCGAAATAATAAATAAATAATCCAACAAGCTGCTGCCCTTTTTTTCCCCGTAATCCTTTTTCACTTCTCCGCGTCTCCTTTTTTTTATTTTTTATGCAAGGAAGGAAGGAAGCAAGGCGAAGGAGAAGGTGAAGAAGAAGAGCAGCAGCGTGGAGAATAAGGTGGCAGGAATGGACAAAAGAAAATGCGCGCTCACACACACTGCTTCGCTTGGCTGCGTTTATAGAAGAAGAGGAAGAAATAGAAGCAGAACTTGGCCCGAATGAATTCCGTCTTTGGCCTTTGTATCTGGAATATCTGTATCTGTATCTGTCGCACTTCCTTTGTATTTATTTGCTGATTTCATTTTTTTTCTTACTTTTTCTTTATACTTTTTGCATTCACAAATATTGATGTATCAATTTTGGCAAATTTCACACACGCACACACACTCCGGCACTCGACACTCGCACTTTTCTAATTCTTTTGCTTTTGCTTGCACATTTATATATTTCACGCAATTGCCTTTTGCTTTTGCTTCGCTTTTTATATTTATTGCTTCTTCTTCTATTTAGGATTTGTTTCTCAACTTGGATTTTAACTTGCGCGACCGACGAGTTACCGAACCAAACTAACGACACACCATCAACATTCAACATCAACATTCAACATCGCTGGCAGAGCGGCAGCGGCAGCGACTGAGGCGTAAGCAGTGACTGAGCGACGCAGGCAGCGCGCGGCGCTGTGTGGAGACAACTGTGTGTGCGACTGCGGCGGTAGTTGTTGTTGTTGTTGCTTGCTGATTGGGGAGAGGGAGTGGGAGCCCAAACAGGAGAGTGAGTTGAGCGAGTCAACGGAGAGCGAGAGGACAGAGAGCAAAAGGGGGGGGCGACGGCTGCCGAGTACAGTGAAGGCTCGAATAGAGAGGACCACATTAAGCCGGGAAGAGGATTAAAATTAACTTTGACGAACAAATAATACTTTCGGAATATTAAGGCATTATTTATTAAAGTTGGATTTATTTTTTCCAAAAGTTACTTATTTAAGACTTTATAATTTTAAACTGTTGAAATATATGAAGATTTACCTTAATCAATAAAAAGATTTAAGAAAAACCTAACAAGAAATAATTGCTATTTCATTTCAAATATTTTAATTTAATATCATCATTAATTTCTACTCTAACCGAGTTCATTCCTTATGACGCCCACTGTATTTGAGAAAATTTATTCAACATTTAACGAACGTGCCCACAGAAAAGGAGCGCGCGGGGGCATCCAGCGATGGTTTGATAACGAGGAATGCAAGAGGGGCAGGATAATGTGGAGCGGGTGGTGCTGTGCTGGGTGGCAGCAGTCAGGTGAAGGTGTCGTTGTCAGGGGCCAAAGTGGAAAGTAAGCAGTGCCACAAGCAGGGAGCGGGGGGAATCGGCATGGGAATCAGCCAGCAGAGGAGTATTTGTATTGTTTTATTTCTTCTTTTTCCTTTTTTGTTGCGTTTAATTTTTGCTTTTAATTTTTGCTGGTGGCAGTTGCTGTTATGTGTTTGCTTGCTTTTTTTTAGAAGTGCTGGTAATTAAAATTGCTACAATAACTAAATCAGATGAACGGCGTCCTCGGCCGGAAACTGCTTTGCTCGCCTGCTTCTCTTACTGCTTGCAGGCGGTTGATATTGGGGTGGGTCAATATATAATAATTACGCTATTTTTTTGGGATAAATGACTTATGGAATTGGCATTCAAATTATTATAATTATTGATTATTGACAAATTGGAGCTTTGAAGCCTTAAAATTTATAATTTAAAATTCAAACTGAAACCCAACAAAAAAACTAGGATTATTTTTCGAGATATTTAGTTTAATATAATCATACATCAGTTACTTTAAGAAGAATGGGATTATAAATTTGGACGTTAGACACCTGCACAAGATTTAAGCAGAAAGATTCATACGAAAATTCTTTAGGTTTCTTTTTGGACTTAACCAGACTAACCAAATTCAAGAACTTTCTCAGTATGATTTTAAAAATTCAAATTCCCTTTTGCTAGCACAGGCTGAGGTGAGCCACCCTAATGTGTGTGTGGTATGATTGTGCAAAGGAAACAAGTGCGAAATTAAGCAATGCATGGTGATGCCAAATAAGGAGGTGAGAAGGAGTGCGAGGAAGAGGTAGGGGTAAAGGTAGAGGAAGTAGGTGAAGAGGTAAAGGGAGTAGGAGAGCAGAACAGGAAACGGAAGAGAGGAAATGAGCAAGCAAATTTCGACATGTGTGTGGGTGAAAAAAAGAGTCTGGAACGTGAGTGTCTGCGTGTGCAAGTTAAGTCAATGTAAAGGTGTCTCTGCTTGTTGTCCTTGTATTTGCATTTCTTGTTGTTGTTGTTGTTACTTTTGTTGCCAAAACTTTGCGCCAGTTGGCAGTTGTTGTTTTTATTTTTGCCGCCGCCGCTGCTGCGGAAGCAGCAATGCAAATTGTTGAATAATGTCAAGTGAAATTGCATTTTTGTGTGTAAGCGAGCGAGAGCCACGTCAAATTGGAGTCCGGGGAAAACCCAGGGGTGGGGCTATGGAAAACTGTCGGAAAATTGCAGCCATACGCATATGTTATGCCTTCTCTATTTGCTTGTTTCCCCTCTTTTGCTCTCTCTACCTCTCGCAGTGGCATACAAAGAGGAGTAGGTGCTAAAACTGCAAGTGGAGTAGTAATTAGAAAAAGAAAAATAATAAAAAAAAAAAACAAAGCAGGATTTCTAGTTGGCAAGCAGTCGACGTCGACGGCGTTGCCAGCGTTGACTGCAAAGCAAGCTAAAGCAAGCAGCGTGTTTTGGGCAAAAATAGGAGAAATAATCCAATAATACCAGGAAAACCAGAAAATAAAAACAAGTAAAATGTAATTTCTAGGCTTTTTTATTAGGGTATTTAATTTTTATCTCGCCATTTTTTTTTTTTATGAATGCCCAACATCTTAAGAATATAAAGTCCAAATTTGACATCGATCGGAGCAAAAATAACATAGTAATAGGTAGTTGAACGGAGGTCACTCTATGTTCGATGTATGGGGAGTAAAAAATTAAAGCGCTCTCCTGAAAAGTGCCATTTTCAAAGTCTACTTGACCAATCGTTTTGAAATTTTGCACACAGCTTCTGCAACTAACTCTCCAGGTACCACCGTCGGGTTTTTTTTTTAATTTTTTGTTTTAATTGTATTTTTTATTTAACAAATAAACATTTTTTTTGGTCAGGAATTAAATGTTTGACTTTAAACTTTCATGAAAAATAAAAAAAAAAAAGTTAAAATTAAAAACTCCACGGTAATACCACCGGACAATTATCCTTTAACTAATGCATATTCTAGTTTTTATATTGGACGATTCTGTGGACCGTTAGGATGTACACCGCAAATCAACTTTTTTTGAAGGAGCCACGAGAGATTCCCTATACCTGCACATATTTTTTAATGAAGTATTTTTAGAAAAATTGTCCAAATGCAACGTTATTCTATGTCATTTAAATTAATAAACTAGCTCAAGCCGTTTCGCCACCGAATTAACCCTACACCCCCCTTAATATAATAAAATAATACCCCTTAGATGCAAAAGTTTTTACGAACTTAAAGCATTTTACCTATAGCGTTCCTATAATAACAGTGTTATCAAGACATTCGCCTATTAAATATCTCTTACAGCATTAATAATAATAAATAATTATAAGCCTAATTATCGATTTCTTTAATCAAAACTCAAACGAATTTAAATAACCTCGCTCGTAGTTAATTAAATATGCTTTATTAGGGCCCTTAAAACAAATGTTTAACCAAATTTAAGAGCTGCTGGGTTATTTATGACAGCGATCAAAAAGGATAATTGCTTAACTAATGCAATGAATGGATGCTGGGATAGAGTGGTTTTTCCTATAGGCATAATCGATTTACCAGCCAAGTTTCGAGAGTTGCAATCATCCATAATATATATATACAATATATATAATTCCAGGCAAAGTTGGTGGGAGATCTGCGTGGAGCTGGCGGAGGAGTGAAGTGTGGTAAAAGGGCAACGACAAGAAGGATGTGCACACACACACAGGGCCACAAAGGTAGAGGGGGAAGGGCAGCTGGCAGGAGCTGGAGGAGCTGGAGGAGCCTGGAGAAGCTGGCGTGGAAGGTGCATCCAAGAGGCGACGTGGCGGCAGCAGACAAAAGCAGAGCCTGATGCTGTCGAACGCAGCTTGATACCAAGAGAGCGAGGCTTTCCAAAGGGGTTTCCAGGGACGCAGGGGGTTTTTAAAGGAGGCTTCAGGGCGGTTTCAGGGGGCAGGAGAGCAGGAGCAGAAACTTGCCGGAACAGGCAGCCGAAAAGGGAGACGCGGCGACACGGAGAAGCGTGTGCCAACTACAACAACCAGGATTACAATTCAAACTTGCTCGTCAGCCTCTGCTGCCATGGCCGTGGGCTACCCAAGGGGCGGCGGGGGTTCAGGAAATAGCAGAGAGGAGTGCAGGGGCACACAAAAGGAGCAGGGAGTGAGAGAGGGATGAGGAGCCAGAGAAGCGAGAGCCAGACGACGACGACGACGATGATGTCGTGCCGAGAAAAAGCCAGAGGAGTCAGAGTCCAGAGTCACAGTCACAGAGAGGCGGCTTTTTGGCAACAACAACAGCGCGAAAACTCCCCCCTTTTGCACCGACCCTGCAGCAGGCCACAAGCCCCTTTTTGGCCTGGTTGAAAGCCGGGCTGCAGTTTTTGCAAAAGAATACACATTGCATATATAAAAATAAAATAAGAAAAAATGTATAAGTACACGCGTGTGTTTCGGTTTTTCTCTCTGTATGTTTCCTCTGTGTGTGTGTGTGCATATTTTGTGTTTGTGTTTGAGCTCGAAACAGAGCATATTTCGACCAAAAGGAAGCAGCAGGAAGAAAAGGAACCTGCGGCCAGAGGCTAAATACGGTGAAAGCCCCTTAAAAGCCAAAGTATAAACATATTATATTTAATTTAATGTTTAATAAGTCAATATTTACATTAAATATATTATTACTACCTAGAAAATACAGTACATCAATCAGTAAAATATTTAAAAAGGTATTTCCACCTCTTAAGAGTCTTCACTGTAAACGAAATGAGCTCGAAAAAGCCGAAGCCAACAAGGTTCCTGCTCTTTTTGTTAATTTTCATCAGCGTCTCCACAAATGAGCGTGGCGCAAAAAAGGGACAGAGAGGGGACTGAGGGGAGAGGGATCCACGAAAAAAAAAGAGGGGACACCGCGAGAAGTCCCTCAAAGTCAGCTTAATTGGCACGGCACAGCTTTTTGCAGCTGATTACGACTGTGTGTGTGCGCGTTGCGTTGTCCCCACTGTCTCAATCTCTGCTGTTTTTTACTATCCTTTTTTTTCTGGTGGAGATTTGTGGAGTTTTGAGGGAGACAGACGTTAGAGCATGGCACGTTTCACTGTGATTAGTTGGGCCAAAGGGACCGCAAAGTGGTCAACAAAGGAACCAAGAGAGGGGCCAAAGGGGATTCATTATGACACTGGTAAAAAACATTTTTTTTTTTAAGTTAAAGGAGAGATTTGGAGTGCCAAAAAGGTTCATATTCAAGAGAGGAAGATAATTTAGTCATAATATTAACTTAATTCGGTTTTAATAGCATCCCCCTAGGTAATAAATAGTTTTTGCTTGAAAAGGCAACAAAAATTATGAATTATGAATCATTAAATGCTTAGTTAATCTAATTTTGACTTGTTAATGTCTCTTTAATCTAATTTAAATACACTTTACAAGTATTTTCTTGGCTTTCCCATAATTTACCTTGCATTTCCTTTAAGCAATCAATAAAATACCCAATAATCCTCACAAACAAACAGCATTTAATTTCAAGTGGACCCTGGAAGCACAGGATTTGGGGACTTAATCCCCTCCAGACGTCAACGTAATTGACCCTTTGGGTGGCGGTTCTGCCAATTACTCGGAGGCAAGGCAACTTCTCAACATATTACTCACTAATCCCCAGTAGAGGAAATGGCTTAAAAAACATCGAGCGAAACTTGCTGCTTCCTAATTAGCAGAGACCTGGGAAAGCCCAAACGGATGTCGCTTGCTGCCCCGCGTTTAATCGATGAGATATGTATCTTTATGAGTGGTTCAGTTGTGTTGTGGGGCAACTATCTCGAGTGAATCTAATGAGCAGCGAGGTGCCACGCCCACGCATCCGACAGATACATTTGCAGCGGCGACAGCTCATCCAAAGTTGAGCCATGCAAATTACAACAATTTCCCGTACGCCGCACAGAAATAGATACAGAATGTCTGTATCTCTGTATCTCTGAGTCCGCACTGGCACTTGTCTATGTATCTGTGACCCCCCGTCTGCCACCGTATCCGCAGATATCCCTCCTGTATCTGCAGCTGTACCACAGACCGACCAGCAAATGTATCTGCGGCTGCTTGGCACGCAGCAAACGGTCTAATGTATCTCGCAGATGCGAATGGCGAACTGGCGAATTGGCGAACTGCAAACTGCGAGCTGCGAGCTAGAGCTGGTGACAGCGTCTCAGCAGCATTTGTATAATTTGCACAATGCTGCCTGCCACAAGGAAAATGCTCGCTGCGCAGGCTACACAGATACAACAGTTGCACAGACGACACATACTGCTGCACAAACACACACCAACTACACACACATGAGTTGTTGCGGAGCACACAAAAGCGACATTGCAAAGTTTTCGCTGCAGGGGCGTGGGAGGCGAAGGGGCCGAGTGGCAAGACGACGGACAGAGAAGAAGACCACTCTGAGCTCGCGTTTCATGCAAACACAAATGCCCAGGCCTCGTCTTACATTGGTCAGCAGGGCATCTGTTCGTTCGCCGCCTGTTTGTATTTCCAATAAATAAATAAAAATATTGACAGGCGATACACGGAAAAGAATTCCTTTATTCCCATATTATCTTTGACTTTGAGTATTTCTGAGCAAGTACATCCAAGACATTCCAGTAAAAGTTCTTGTTCTCCATTAAACTAGAAACATTTTTGACAGCCTGACATTTATTAGAAATGTGAAGCTTTGCCTTGGAATTTCAAGTATTCTCTCAAGTTAAATGTCTCGCAAACTTCTGTGTAGTTTCCCTATAAATAATAAAGCCCTAATAAAGTGTCTTTGACTTTGATTTGCATTTAATTTACTCAAAAGATATTCCCAGACCCTGTTGTTTAGTGTCTTTTTGTATATGGCATCCGCAACGACATCGACACGTATGCCAACTAGCGAGCATATAATTACTGCATTGGCGAGGAGGAGGAGCAGCAGCAGCTAGGCAGCCAGGCAGCCAACAATCCGCATCCCGGCTGGACCTCCTGCTCCTGCTTTTGCCACACCATTCTTGACATTTTACTTCCTCCTCTGGCAGCTCCTCCCCCTCCATTTCCATTTATTTTAGCTTGTCGCAGAGCCACGAAAATGCCGCCACTTGCGCGCTTCCCTTCTTCACAGAAATAAGCAGGATTCAATAGACGACGAGGCTATGGCTTTCGGTATACCTTTTGCCCACCCAAAACACCCATAGATACACACAAATACAGGCTGGCTCGCACACACAGATACACACACACACCACACACATGCATGCATGTGGTACATGTATTCCACATAATGAAGTAGAGCACAAATGCCTTCGGGGTGGCTGGGGGTTGGCTGACGATGATGATGGGCCCAGGCCCAGGCCCGGGCCAGGCCAGGCCAGGCCAAGCCGGGAACCAAAACCAAACACAGTTGCCCACTCGAGCTCTCGACCCGCGTGTCCTTCTGGCCTCCATCGCTGCTCCTCTTTCCCATGTCCTTATCCCAGGATCTCCTTTGCACCAGCAACAACAACAACAACGGGAGGCAAGAGTTCACATTTAGCTTCGTTTAGCTGGCCGAACTCAAAAGCAAAACCGAACAAAAGGCCGAGAATGGTCTGGGAACAAACGGAGGAAATGGAGCTAGAGAGGCAGCACTGGGATGTGGAAGCAAAAGGATATGCCCAAGAAGACTGAGCCGAGGCGTAAGGATATCACAGGATTATCCACTGGTAGCTACAGTAATTGCCAGGAAATTAACACAGCACTTGTACACTTTTAAAGGCGGAATAACACCTTTTTATGTCATTTTGTAAACGAAAACGTATCAGCTTTTGTAAAAATAAATTTAATAATACCTTTAAGTATGGATTAAAAGTTTTTGCCTGGCTAATTGACCATAAGCGGAGCTGGATTATCAGAAGCCAAGACTAGAAAAGAGATTAAAGTTATGTTTTCATTTGTGATTCCTATTATGGAAAGAGGAATCTCTAAAGCTTGTATTAAGTGTAAGTAGCTCTTAAGTACCAACAAGATAAAGTCTTTACTCCTAGTTAGAGTACACAGAATTTATTCATTGGCTTAACTTGAAACTTTTCAAGAACTTTGCTTAAGAATTGTATAAAACTAAAAAGGGAATGTAGGTTCATAAAGTAACTACTTTCACTAATAAGTTCCTTTAAGTACATTACTTCTACTTAAACCAGATTATTTTAGTAATATTAATTTTACAATTAAATCCGTTCCCAAAATTCCCAAAACCCCCGTACGTGTTCTAATTAATGCCCAGAAATATGGCAAACAAATAATTAAACAACATTTCGGACATACAAACATGCAAATTGATGATATCCACCCATTTGAATATGGGAATATCCACTATTCTCACCCAACCACCCTTCGGATAATCAAATTTTGCCCCCAACTACAGATTCAATTAAAAACAGAACTGATGAAAAATATATATTTCGTAATACGGGGAGGAATAATACGGAATCAAGCAGAAATATAAGAGAATTTTTGGCCGACCGCAAAGGAAAATAGAACAAAGCAACAACAACAGCAGCAAAAACGCAATGAAAATTTGCCAACATTGTTGTGGGAGTGAGAGGGCAGGCAGCAACACCAACCAAATGAGTGGACAATGAAAAACACGAGTGTGGCGGAAAAGCGGAGAGAGAGATAGATATAGAGAGTGGCTGGCTTACTCATCTTTAGCATTTCAATTTTCGATAGTGTCGACCAACAGACCTGCTCATCCTCTATCCTCTTTCCCCTTCCCTTGCCACATATTTTCCTGTATTTTCCCACTCTCCGCTTTTCCAACCAACCGACAAACGGCATAAATTCAATTACTGCCAATATTTTCAAAGCGTGCAAATAGCAACAAGAGAGGAAGTTAAGTTTACACAATAATGACGAAGTTTTTATACTCTTTATAATTGTTATATAAGTCTGCCATTAAAATTTAAGCAGCTTCTATGGTTCTTGTGGTAGCTAAGGACATGGTTGGGCACCGAATTTCAGGGTTGGAGCCTCACAACAAAAACTACTCTTAAAATCATTAAGCAGACTGATTATGCCAGTAAAGGAAATGCAAGACGTTCGCATCCGGCATGTGTATATTTTATTTTTCTGATCCTTAAGTTAGTTTAGGCTTTCTTTAGAGTTCCAACGTTCTTATAGAATTTTTAAAGAATTTTGTTACCCTTTTTTCTTCTCTTACCTGATACAATAAGTCTAAGCATTGGGGATATCTTATTTATAATGAATTTGTAGGACTTGGGTACTAAATCTTATTAAAGAAGTTTAGCGGACAAACGGACAAGTTTATAGAGACTCTCGTACATTCCCAATCAAGCTAAATATATCCTATATTCACATCCTTTGACACTTATTACCCATATATAATACTTCCTTGAAAAAAAGAGTATAACAACAGCAATGGTTAGTAAATTCAATTTTGTGTTATCCATCGATGTTTCCCCAGAGAGTGTAGGGGAAAAGAGATATGGCAAGGGAGAAAAATAAAGAAAGAGGGGCAGAGAGGCATCGAGATAAAGAGGGAGCACAGCATAAATCCCCCCAATTTCCCTGGCTTTTTTCCCCTTCTATCCACCGTGCGATTTGACGTGAGATTTTTTTCACTTTTAGCCGGGCACTCCGGAATTGTGTTTGGAAATCTAGGATGCGAGAGGGCCGAAATGCAGGACCAGGCCAAAGCAAATAAAATGTGTGCGTGTGTGTGCATTACAATATGCAATTGTTGCAGCCCCCCAAAGGCCCCTAACCCTATTTGTATCCCCCTTATTCCACCCAAAAATCAACTGACATTCTGTGTCAAGCCTGTTTCCGTTGTTTGCTTTTGAATTCTGGACAAAAAGGGTTTTATAATTCCGATTAGTTGGTTAGCTATGAATTCGAAAGATAAAACTGGGGGTTTTTCAGTAAACTTTTAGATAGGAAAACTATACTTTTAAGTTTTCTGACAATAATCTGAAGTACATTTATTTTTGATTATTTTTTACAGCCTTTTCTAGGGGTTTATTGGAGTTTTAAATACGGCAAAATATTGCTTATTTTGCTTATTATTTGGTTGCGAATTTTGCCTTGAAGAGTGTTTTATAATTCCGATTAGTTGGTTAGCTATTAATTTGTAGAAAAAACGGGGGTTTTTTACAATATTTCAGTATACTTTTAGATAGCCAAACTATACTTCTGAAGTAAATTTATTTTTGATTATTTTTTATAGGCTTTTCTAGGGGTTTATTAGAGTTTTAAATACTGCAAGATATTGCCCAAATAAAATTACATTATTTGATTCCGAATTTTGCCTTGAAGTGTTGGTTTTGCTGTGGTTTTCTGTTTGTATTTTGTTTTTTTGAACTCCCTAAAGTCCTGTCGTTTATCTCTTAGCTTTTAAGCACCGCTGCTGTGGCTGCTGCTTCTTCGGCCTTCTCCGCATCCTTCTTCTCCTTCCTTTTCCCCTACTTCCCCTGGCCAATGGTTCGATTCCTGTTTTATTGTGACGTACCTTCCTTCCTTCTCATTCCCACATTTCGTTCACATTGAAAAAAGCTTAAGGTGCAAGCAGATCTGCTGGAGGTACTGAGAGAAAATATTTTTATCAAACCAAATTTAAAAAAAATTAAAAAAAAAATAAAAATAAAAATTAAATAATGGCAATACTGGCTTTATTGAATTTTCACACACAGAACGAATATAACTATTGGTTTTTGTTTATATTTATTTCTCCCCGTGTGATTCGGATTTTTGAAACAATTGTCCCTCTGTCTTCTTCTTCTTATTCGCTTTTGTTGCCAAGAGAAAAAAGATGGGATAAAGAGCGGTAGAAAGAGCGGAAGAGGAACAGGAACACAGAGGCGGGTTAGAAGAGGGGCATTCGCAGCATTTGTCGCCATTTATTTACACGATTAGAAATCGATTTTGTGCGTTTTCCCATATAGAATTCCATACGAAATCGAACAAATACACAAACTCACACACATCCACAGAAAAAAGGGGGGGGCGGCATGTAAGGTCGGTCTCTCCTGTATGTGCCGTTATAATGATTTATGTTAAGCTTATTGCCAGGCCACACACACACTCAAACAGAAGTCGAGGGGGTGTGTGCGACAGAGATAGCACCAGCTCAATCGAAATCGATTTGCGGGCAGAGGAAAAGCAGCGAAAAGAAGAAGAACCAGGGGGAGGCAAAGAAGGAGGAGGAGGCAGTAGGAATCAGCGACATCGACGTTGGCGACATCTAGCGGCAGGCAGGCACAGAAAAGGGGGAATCGGATATGCAAGAGGGAAATGGCAAATAAACGAAAAGGTGAACCAAAAAAATAAATATAGGGACCCGTAAGTCAACACAATTAACATTTTGATTAGATCTTTAGCTTAGTTAATTGATTGGCTAAGCCAAAGGTTAAGGGAACAGCTTAAAAACTATTTAATTCGGCTTTTCATCTAATTCCCCTAGAAAGCAGATATAATCCATACGATTTCCTGGAATAATTACCTTTGCCATATTACCTAGTTAACCAAAAATCTATTTTTAAATATTTGCCCAACACGAAATAGCGGCAAAACAAACAAACAAAGAAAACAACACAGAAAACCAAATAAAAAAGGCCAAAACCAATTGATTAAGTTAACCAAACTCTAAAAGTTCAACGGCGGCAATTAACATGCAAAAGGGAAACAGAGAGAGAGAGAGGAAGAGGGGCAGAAATATGTCAAGAAAGAGGAATGAGAAGAAATGCGGGCACAAAAAAGGGGAGCAAAGGAGGAATGAGCGTATAAAACGAAATCCCAAAGCCAAATCCACTTGCCTTGTATTTTTCCCTCTTTGTTGTTGTTGTTTCTCTCCTCTTGGTTCTCCTTAGTTGTTGTTGCTTTGTTTTTGCACGTGTATGAGTGTGTGTGTGTCCGCGAACTCTAGTACAAAACTAGCCTGCCCTCTCCCTGGCTCCCACTCCACCTCGTCCTCCTCCTCCACCTTCTCCCATCACAATTTATATACAACTCCAAAGAGCAAAAGCAAAAGCCATTCGTGCGCAAATCTCAAATAAAAGCGCGCAGAACCAGCCAACAACAACAACAACAGCAGCAACAGCAATCACAAATAATAGCAACAACAAGAACAAGAGCCAGCGGGCAGCGCAACTTCTCTGCCGCTGATGAATTGTATTTGCCGTATTTGTGTGAGCCCAACACACAAACACACACACGCATAACACATGCGGACAGGGCGGGCCTGGCCAGGCAAGCAGTGGAAAAAAAAAATATAACAAGAAGAATAAAAACACAATATATGAGGGCAAAAAGAAAAATAAAAGAAAACAAAATTAAAGCAGAGGTGAGTTGACTCCTCTTCTCGGTGTCTTTGCCTCTGCTTCATCCGCCGCGGCGTCGCTGCCAGTCTCAGCCGCTGCTGCTGGCCCCCCCCCTGCATTTGCTAGATACAGTGGAACCTCGCTAGCTAACTTCTAACTTTAACTCTAACTTAAAGTATGAAAGTTGGAAGTTTAGTAATAATATTTCTAAGTTTTCCAACAAATTATTTATCAAATATTTTTGCAAATGTATATAATCAAATCCATCTAATAAAATTCCCACTGTACTCTGTATTTGCTTTGGGCAGCGTTCGTTTAACTCTGTGTGTGTGTGTGTGCGGCGTGTCGTGTGCCACTGCTCATGGCGTTTCCATTTCCACCGTTCGCAACGCCGTTCGCTGCTGTCACCGCCGAAGTCAAGCCGAAATAAAAGAGGAGCAAGAACAACAAAGGCAATGGCAGCGGCAACAAGAGCAGCAACAACAACAACAACACATCTATGCACCATGTGGAACGAAATGAAATGGAATGAAGGACTGGAATCGACGACGCTACTGCTTCTTTTTCTTCTTCATGCGCTTCGGTTTTCTGCCGATTTTATTTGTTTGTAATTTTTTGTGCGGTTTTTAAATGGTAGGAGTAGGCGGAACAAAGAGGGTGCGGGGGTGTAAAAAAAACTGAGCGGGTGCTTAATGTGAGAAAGGGGCGGGGTTAATATCGAACTCAGCGGGAGTTATTTAAGGGTGCAAGAATAATAAAAGTATTTATCAGCAGGGGAATCACCAATTAAATGGGATTTTTTCAATGCTCGTTTTTTTCCCAGCTTTAGAACTTTAAACTACCAACTTTTCTAATTGGTTATTTTTCTTATTAATATGGGGGGCTTAATAGATTTCTTATTATTTTTATTTCCTACGACTTGCTGAATTTATTATTTCCCCATTTAAGAAATTACTTTAAAACCATAAACTTACCGTTATAAGCGGCTTCTTTTAAACTGCTTTAACTTCAACTGCTTATCGCCAATTGACGTTTCTTTTGTCACACACACACACACTAATACACCCAAGCACACACTTTTTTTTTTTGCAATTTCTCGAACTTCTCTGCTTTTTTTTTGTTGTTTTGCACACACACACACGAACACTCGCTTGCACCTAAATAATTTTCGCCGCGGGCGTTTTTCCTCTTTTCCTTGGCGATGATTTTCACGCCGAGTGTCACTCTGTTCCACCCGCACACGCGCAATTTCCAGCGTTTCCGACGGGGCTTTCTACCGTTAAACCGATTTATTGCGATTTCCTTTGCTTATTCATTTATTCGCCGTATTATTTTCAATTGCAATTTATACAAATTGACAAAAACTGATTAAATTACGAGCGCCCACGATACGCAGCTCAAGAATCAATCATCATAATTGTTGTTTACTTTAATATTAGTTTTTTTTGGCAGATTAGATTTAGAAAACGTAAGTTTATTTAGCTTCTTTTTTAGTACTTCCGAACGCCGCGAGAGCGAGTAAACGATTGAGAAAATCCCCCAAAGAGGAGATAAATAAAATGGGCAAACGGGACGAGAGTGGGAGAGAGAGAGGGCGAGAGAGTGCGGGAGGAGTGCGACTGGGAGAGCGGAACGTAATGGAATCGGACCGACCTGACCAAATGTTACAATTGTACTTGTAGTAGTACGCACACACACACACACACACCCGCGTTTATCTATTAATCGTTTAATAGTCATTCCGAATTATTGCGAATTATTTGCACTAGTTTATTCCAAATACTTGCCATTTAACTTGCCTTTTTGATAGCCCTAATATTAAATAGGATTTAAACTTAGTAAAGGCAGCCGGCAAGAAGTACAGTTCTCCGGTTATTTTACCACCTGTCCCGCATACTCAAACACACACACACACAGAGAGGCGCGACTGCACACTAATACCCGCGCACTGCTTGGCCGCGGCTGCTTTCCTTTGCTTTTTACCAAATTGTCAATTCTTTATCAATTTGAACGATTTAGCCACCAAAATGATATGCAAATTCAATTCCCAGAACAGCGGCAGGGGTGTAGGGGTGTTAATTCCAGGGGTTAAGGTGTTTAAACGCTTGAATAGATGGTTAAAGATAATTAATTGTAATTACTAAAATGGTATCAGGGGGAATGGGTTGAAAATTGTAAAACTATGGGTTTTTTTTAGTTATTTATAATGAAATTTGTATAGGGAAATGGGAAATATGATCATTTTTATCATTTAGAGCTTGAACAGCAGCTTTAATTTAAAAAATATTACCGGAAAACTAATAAAGAAACAAAATTGAAGAGATAAGGCGTACTTAATACGATTTAAGTCGTCAAAAAACCCCCCCTATGTAATATGATTTAGGTTTTAGTTTTTTTGTAATGAAATTTTTATAGGGAAGTAAAAATAATAATATAGAACATATATATATTTAAAATATAATATAGAAAATATAGAATTTTAAAACTTTATTATTTTATAAAAATTACTAGAAAAGTCACTTTGTAATGCTAAAAACTGTTATATGACTAATTAAACTCATAAATTAGGGTGAAAAAAAGCCTTTTTTTTATGAAATTTGTACAGGGAAGTGAAAAATAGTCTTCTACATTTTTAAACTTTATTATTGGATAAAAATGACTAGAAAAGTCAATTAGTAATGCTAAAAACTGTTATATGACCTTTAAAACCCCTCTCCCTATGTAAAACTCATAAATTAGGGTTAAAAATAACCTTTTTTTTTATGAAATTGTATAGGGAAGTGAAAAATATAGTCTTCTACATTTTATAACTTTATTATTTGATAAAAATGACTAGAAAAGTCACTTAATAATGCTAAAAACTGTTATATGACCTTGAAAAACCCCTCCCCCTATGTAATTCAACTCCAAAAGCTCAGTAACAATTATTTACTTTTAATAAAGACAATAATTAAGCTAAAACCTAAAAGTTGAACGTGAGCGGATGGACGGGGAAGTACCCCTTGCTCTTGGTCAGCTGCTTGGAGAGTCGCACCAGGTTGTTGTCGTTATTCACAAAGTTCCCGCCAAAGATCTCCGTGCACAGGGTGTGCACCCGATCCTTGCCCTCGGAACAGATCGCCGTGGCCGTGAGGAGTTCGTGATCCGCCAGCGGCAGGCCAATGCAATACGAACGCGACGCTCGGGCGGCACTGGCCCACATCGCATAGATGGTGGTGGCCACCTCCGCCAGGCGCTGCATCTCGCTCTGGCGCTCCACCACCGCATTGCCATGGCGGGTGAACATCAGCTCCACGGCCATCTGAAGTCGCGCCACCGACTGTTCGATGCACTGGGCGGCCGCCTCCAGCGAGGGATGCACATGCTCCGCCAGCTGCATCTTGGTCTTGGGGTTGTCAATGCTATTGGTGTCCAGGAACTTGCCAAAGATGTGGCCGGGATGGAAGAGGGGATTTCTGGACTTGCGCACGCCTGTATTCATGGCTTGCTGGAAAATGAGAGTGGCAGAAAAGTTAGTTGGGAATTATAAGGTGGGTTTTTTTTAAATTTTCGCAAGATAACTCACCCCCGCATATTGCAATCCCGTAAGAGCAATGAACATGCCCAGTGTGTCCAGGGATTCACCCTGCGTGCACAGCTGAGCGGCATCCCGGAGACCCACCTCTGTGGCCTGGCCACTGAGCAGGCTCTTGGGTCCCACCAGGCCCAGATTCTGGGTGGCAATCTCGTACAGCTGCCGCAAGGTAAAGTACTTGGTAATGGCACTCTCCAGGGTCACATCCTGGGAACGGAACTCATCCAGAAGGCCGGCTGTGAGGTAAAGCATGCTCTCCATGGCGTACACGGAGCAGGCGGCGCGTGAGAGGTGGACGCGGGTTAGCTCTAGGTCTCTGAAGGGAGATTTATATAATGTTTACTTATTTCCTGATCCTGATGATGAAGGATCTCCTTCTACTCACTTGAGTTGGACGCCACACTGCGTGGTGGTCACCGTGTACTGGGCCAGTCCATTGAGCAGCTTCTTGGCCAAAGACACACCCGCCAGGCTGCCCCTTAGCCTGGAGGATCGTATCAGCTGCTCCGAGTAGCGATTGCCATCGTGGGGGATGCCCACCACCTGATCCTCGCCCAGCTGGACCTTGTCGAAGTGCACTCGCCGAATATCAGCCTCTTTGCAACCAAAGGTGTCATGCTTTTCGCCCAGACGTACGCCCTCCTGCTGGGAGTCCACCAGGAAGATGGTGGTGCCCCGGCCCACGGCTCCCGGCACATTTGGCTGTTGGGTTTGGGCCAGAACCAGGAACAGTTGCCGCTCTCCGGGCGTGCACACCACAAAGGCCTTCTCCCCGTTGAGCAGCCACTTGCCAGACTCCGGTTGGAACTCCGCCTTGGTGCTAAAGTAATCCTCCTCGGGTGGGGAGTACTCGTAAATGGCCTCCGTTCCTATTAATCCCCCAGTGGCCAGATCCTGGAGGTACCTCTGCTGCTGGAGGGGCGAGCCCAGCTCCCTGAGGAGATCCACAACGACGCGGTGCGACTGCAGGCCCAGGGTTACATTCGGATCCGTGGAATCCGGCTCGCTGGCCATCAGACTGGCGCTCCAGCCATAGCCCTTGCCCTCGAAATCCGTGGGGGCATTCAGTCCGTAGAGTCCCAGTTGCCGGTAGATCTCCGGCGAGGGCTTCGCTTCTCCCGTTTCCCGCGGCTCCTCAAAGTAATTCTTGAGCGGCAGCAGAGAATTCTGCAGCTGGGCCATCTCATCGCGCGGTATTACCTCCGGATAGGCCAGCAGCTCCTTGTCCACCACGCCGATGAAGAAGTTCTTGACCAGCGGCTGCCGGGTGGGCAGCTTCTGCTGCTCCTCCTGGGATTCCTCCACCGATTCCGGCTTGCCTCCGTTGCTCGTGGCAGCCGCATCTTGGGGCTGCTGGTCCAGGCTGGAGGATGAGGCCTTGGTGGTCCTTGTTCGTGTCAGAATCTGGCCATTCCGGTTATATCTCAAGAGCCGCGAGGCGCCGGAAAACAAGGTGGAACGCATTTCGCTGACCAAAAAAATTAGGTAATTTCCATGCCGGTGTGACCAGGCAGCGAGGGACTGCCGGAATTCTTATGGGAAATATACTAAAGCGTTTTAGATCAGCTGTTTGGCGTGCTATAATAATTTTGCCATAAAATACCGTTATTTTGGTATTTTATAAAGAAGTTTTTTTTTTATGTAATGTAAAAACCATTAAAAAGTGCTAAAATGTATGAACAAACGTTATATTTTTTAAGAAATTAGCATTATTAATTTAGAAAAATACCGTAACATTATATTAGATGAATTTATAGTTATTTTTTTATAGAAATATTTTAGTTTTATAACAAAAATACATTAAAAACTGTTAAAACATTAAATAATGCATATAACTCATATTATTTTAAAAATGATTAATTTTTTATAGCAAAAATGTTTAACTCTAATAAAATAAATTTATTTTTTGTATCCTCAAGGGGAAAAAAAAGTATTTATTGAGAAAAATAATACAAATAATTGGAGTCCTGTCACGAATGTAATTAAACTTTAAGCTATTTGACGTTTTTAAACATTATAAAATCTAACTTCACTATTATTCTAACTTTTAAATTATAAATTATTCATTTTAGAAAGTACATAATACAATTAGGTATTGTATTAATTTTATACTTTCTAAAATGAATAATTTAATTTATACGATTAAAAAATTATTAGTAAGTGATGAACTGAAAAAATGAAAGCAATTTATGGCATTTTGCATACTAAAACCTTGATATTTTTAAGTAAGTTCCTAAAATTTTAGACAAATCCATAAGTATTATTAGAAAGTGATAACCGTATTATGTTATTCTACATATTGGCAAAAAATTTGTTAAAAATTCCCGTCTCCCCTTTTTAATTCTAAATAAAACAAACCTTGAATTTATTATTGAATCATTTTGTATTTGTATATTGGTGTTACTTGTTACACATATAATATAATTGCTATTGACAGCGCACATTAAGCTCTCTACTTAAAAACAAATTGAACAAAGTAAGTTGTATTGATTTCTTTCGGTCGACCTTTCGCTTCGAACCTTTTGCTTTATTGTTTTCGCTTTAATTTATTTTTTAGCGTACTTTTTTTTTTCTTTTTCTTATTTAGTATTTTTTCTATTTGTTAAATTTTTCATACCACCTATAGATTGAAAATTTGTTAATAGCTTGTAGTACACACACATTGGTTGTTGTTATACAATATATAGTTTAATATATAGTTTTCAGGTATCAATTGGAAAATAAGAAAGAGTCTGCAGGGTTAAGAGAATTTTCGAAACACATCTAGATTTATTTAAGTTGCATTTTGTGATTTAAACAAATGAAGAAAAAATAAGAAAAAAAGAGAAGTAATTTCCCGAAAAAATTGTTTAAAAAACCTAAAGGAAAAAAGGCAAAAAACTCTATTTGAATGCAGCTCATATCGTATCACAGGCACGCTTTAATTAGACACTCTCTCGGAAGAAACGGCAACGGAAAAGATAGCAGAATCGGAAAATTAGTAAACCCTTTGCACACTTACCACTAACAACAACGATCGATATGAGCGCATATATATATATCATTCAACATCTTGCCTAAGATCTACCTGCTGCCCTTCTGCTTGCTGTTAAAATTGTTGATTACTTTATATGGTACATAAATATATATGTTTTATATATTTATATATATCGCACACTCTCACACTCATTGCATATAGTTTATAGTATTGCTCGCTGGACCCCCAAAAGATCTAGATACAGATACAGATAGAGTTTCCTTCTGTCTGATTTCCGTTTCAATTGCTTTTTTTCATATTTTGTTTCAACATTTTTACATTGCAATGTTTTGCGCACTGAAAGAAATTTCAGTAAATTCAAAAAATATCTAAATAATGGGAATACCAAAAACAAAAAGAATTTAAAAATTTTTAAAAGAAACTAAGCTTAGTTAATAGATTAAACAATAACTAGTAAAGCAGCTGGGAGTACAGGAGTTTCTTTCGCCTCCTGCCATCCGTATCCGTCTCCAGCCTCCTCCAACCTCCTCTTCTCCATCCTCCTCCTCTTCTGGTTGCTCCTCCTTCTCTGATTCCTCTTCTCCATCCTTTTCCTATTCCTACAACTGGTAGCGGGGCCACTCCCTCTGCTGCTGTTGCTGCCACTTGTCCTGCAGCTGCTTGCATAGGCGACGCAGCAGCTCAATGGTGGTGCCGCCCAGCGCCTGCAGTAGCTACTAAATCCTGCTGCCGGCACTCTCCTGCCTGGCACTGTAACGCGGCTCCGCCGGCATTAATGTGTCCGTCACCAGCTCGTTGGGTGCCTCTAGAATGCCCTTGGCATGTGCCGCAGCCGTATCGCAATCGGTGCGGCGTGAGATCAGCAGGCGGATGTCCGTGTGCAGGGATAGGCGGCCAGAGCGGGATGTTTGGAACCTAAGGTATAAAAATGGTATAATAAAGGTATAAATAAGGTATAAATAAGGTATAAAAAAGGTATAAAAAAGGTATAAAATAGGTATAAAAAGGGTATAAAAAAATTAATTATAAAATCGAATTTAAATAAAGATTTCTTAAAAAACAGGGAAGGTCAGGAACTCTTAAATTACTTACCTCAGGTGTATGGAGTAGCGCAATCGCTTCATCTGCTCGGCGCTTATAAAGTGTCCCAGCTTGCTGGTGGTACTGCTGGCCGTGGGACTCCTCGGCATCTGTGTTTGAGTCACCTTTCCAGCTTCATTATCCTCCTCCTCCCCCTCCTTGCTCAGCTCCTCGGCCAGGATGCGCTGGCGTATAAAGGTGCGGTGGAGCGCCGGCATATCGCGCATATCGTAAGGAATCACAAACATCCGCACCACGGTGCCCATGGGATTGAGGAGCGTGGCCTGCACCGTGCCCGTCCGCGGCACCGAGTAACCTTTGCGCGGCAGACGAATCTCGCACTGAAACAAAACATATTTCGAGTTACAGTTGAACGAACGATCGAAGGAGAACTTCTTTAATTCCAAAAACCTAACTATAAGATTGAGGAAACGAGGAGGAAGAGGTGTGAAGGTAATATTTATTCGATTATCTATTTAAATTATTTGAAATTATCTCTGTTTAAGGATATTTAAATAGAAGAAAGTAAATGTGTTGAGTGTTCTCTGTTGAGGTCTTTTTCCTTGAAAACTTCTAGAAAAAATAAATAACTTTGTACTTCGTCTTGAAATTAAATAAATAAATAAACGCTGAATACTAACAATATATAATGAATTACCGAATTTCAAAGAGTCCATAAATTATACCTATTTTTGAATAAATTCTCGCTTAACGGCCTAGAAAGGCCGTATAATGAATATATTGTTCTGAAATATATTGTTACGGCCTGAAAAAACCGTATAATGAATAAATTGTTCTGAAAATTATGTATCGACATAAAAAAAAGGTTTTTTGGCTTTATAGCGAAACATTTTAGGCCGTTAATCGAAAAGTATCGTAATTGAACTGGGCCGTTATAGCGAAAATTCGTATAAATAGTGGCCGTATAGCGAGGTATAATAATATTCTTTAATAATATTTGTAATAATAATATTTAAGGCCGTAAAACGAAAAGTACCCTAATTGAATAAGGCTGTTATAGCGAAAAACCTTATAATCACCGGCCGTATAACGAGGTATGGTTATAATAATATTCCTGAATAATATTTTCTTTAAATATTAATAAAAAAAACATTCCTTTCTTGAATTTTAAATTTAAAAATCTGTCATGGAGCTCTCATTTCTCAATAGAATCCTATTCAAATCTCACAGAATCGCCCAGAAGAATCTCCAGGATTCCCAGACTCACCAAGTAAGTCGGTTGTATAACGAGGTATGGGAGTAATAATATTCTTGAATATTATTTACATCAAATATTCATCAAAAAACTTTTCTTCCTTTAATTTTAAATTCAAAAACCTCCTACGAAGCTCCCATTTCTCAAGAGAATCCTATTTAATTCTCTTAAAACCCCCCAAGAATCCCCAGGACTCCCAAACTCACCAAGTAAGGCGTGCTCAATGTCTCGCCGTGCAGCTCATAAAAGTACGACATCGCCGGTATGGTCAACTGCGTAGGACAGAATCCCCCCGAAGCGCCCAGCTGCAACTTAAAGCCCATCACCTCGATCTTGGGCATGAGCCGCCTCTGCAACAGCGACTCCTCCAGGTTCCCGAGCAAAGGACGCCCGGCAAAGTGTGCGGCCAACCTGGCGCGACACTTCAGCGGTGAGCCACCCGCTGGACTGCACAGACCCGACTCCAGATCCTCGTCCGACAACTGCTCATCGGAGCCCAGGGAGCTACGATCACTGCGATCGCTCAAATGACGCGAACGCCGCTTGTGGGCGGCCAGCGCCTGCTTGGCGAATCTCGGCGAGACGGACAGCGAGGCGGCATGCGGCAGAGTGGGGGCCGAAAAGGATTTCTGCACGGGCGGTGTGTTCCCTGACGAATCTGGAGCCAATAGCTGGGAGTGGGCATGACTCAAAGCAGCAGGATCGAAGCTAAAGGCGGGACAGCCAATGGCAATGGGCGCCGAGCTGCAAAAGATCGTGGTGAGATTGACCTTGGGCAGGGCTCCACTTTTGCGTAGCAAGGGAGAGATGCTGGGTGGAGGTGGTGTCTCAATGTCCACAGCCAAACTGGAGCCACAATTCAAGCGGAGCTGGCTGGGCTTGGGTGAGGAGCGACCCAGGGGCTGCTGCTGGAGGGGAACCATGGCATCGGGCTGGGGCTTGGCTGGCACTTGGCTCAGCGGCGTCTTGAACTGGACTACCAAGTGATCCGAAGGTGGTGGGGTCTTGCAGTTCCTTTCTATGGAGTTCAGGGAGCAGCGTTCTATGTTGGGCGTGAGCTTGGTGCTTTTTAGGTTCTCTGTGTCCTCCTCCTGCTCCTCCTCCTCCTGAACCATGCTGTGGCCATTGCTCGAGTCCTTGCCATTGGCAAAGTTATGCTGCGTCTTCTGGCGCTTGCACACCTGGCACCCACTGGCTGAGGGGGCCTTGGCCATTAGGTTATTGTTCTGCCCGCCACTGAGATCTGAGGGAGCACCTTCTCCCCCCTGCTGCTGCTGCTGCTGATGATGATGCGGCTTCCTTTGGCGATTCTTTGGCGTGCGCTGTATGGCCTGGAGCAGCAGCTCCGCCTTGTTACGGGGCGTGCCCACAATGAGATCACCGCTGCTGAGGCTGCACGAGGAGGAGGAGTTGGTCTCCTCCATTTCGGAGGCTGTTGTATCACTGTCATCGCTGGCATCCTCTCTCTTACCTGCTGCTCCTGCTCCTCCTCCCGTGCAGCTGAGGCATAGTAGGGTCTTCTCACTTCCGCACTGCTGGCAGCTGCTTAGGGAGGTTTGTGTCCCCGTGGAGATCATGGCTATGCGGCGGGGTGGCTGCTGCAGGCTCAAAGCCAGGGACTGGGACTCGGACTGGCTGGGTGAAGGCGACTCCTCGCCCTCCTCCATGGGCTCCTCGACTTGCCTCTCGGGGGAGTTCTTTCGCTCCCTTTTCTTATCCCTTCGCTGCATTCGCTTGCGATACTTTTGGAGCTGCCTCTCCCGGTGGCTCAGGCTGGAATCCCCATCGAGATCGTCCAATCCCAGCTTTATTCCATTATTATCACAGTTGGAGGTGCCGGGCGTTGTCGTTGGGCTGCTAATTGCACTGATCCTGGCTCCCAAGCCCGTGGGCGTGGCCGCATGTAGGCCTCCTCCCCCGGTGGGCGTGCTGGCAGGGTCTCCTCCGCAGGTTCTCAGACTCCGAGGCTTAGGACTGGGACTAGGCAGGGGCTCCACATGCGGCAGACCCCCATTGATCCTGGGCAAACTCCGGACGCACACGGAAATGCTGTAGCTTTCCGAGACATTGACGTTGGGAAAATTATGGACATTGGCCTTGGCACTGAAGCCATCCTGGTACTGCCCTCCTCCACCGACGTTGGGGGTGTGCTGCTTAATCCTGTAAAAGATATTCAAGCGAGGCCGTCTCTGTCCCCCGCTGGGCGTGCAGGTGGTGGCCAGATCCCCAGCATTGTTCCCGCAGCTGGCAAAGATCACCCGGCCGCTGTCGTAGACGGAGGGATCGCACTTGCGGAGCAGATCGCACCAGGCCACAATCTGGGAGAAGTACAGCTGACTGCGAATGGCGCTGCACAGCGATGGCAGTGTCATCGTGGGCGGTGGAACTCTGCGGGGGGATTAGGTGTATTAGTTTAGGGATTTAGGCTTTATTTTAGTTTGATTTTTAGCTCACTTCTCCCTGCCGCTGATGATCCATTGTTCCAGCAATAGCTTGTGGGTCACGGGGCCCAGGTAGACCTCAATGCAAACGGGCTCGCGTCTGGCCAGGATGGCCTCCATCTTCATGCAGTAAGCACGCCATCGATTGCACTGAAAAAAAAGGGGTTTAAAGGGGTTAAAGATGGGTTAATCTACTTCAAATATCCCTATTATTATTAGTATTAATTTATTAATACATTTTTCAATTTAAATATCATTTTAAGTTCCTAAAATTTATAAGTATTAAACGGTTAATAAATTCTTTAACTTAAATATCATTTGAATCCCCTAAAATGTGTTGGTATTAATTTCTTAATAAATTCTCTAACTTAAATAACATTTTAAATCCCTAAAATGTATTACTATTAATTTCGCAATAAATTCTTTAACTAAAATATCATTATAAATTCCTCAAATTTATTAGTAATAATTTTGTAATCATTTTTTGAACTTAAATATCATTAAAAATTCCTAAAATTAATTATTTTTAATTTATTAATAAATTCCTTAACTTAAATATCATTTGAAATCCCCAAAATGTATTAGTATTAATTTATTAATAAATTCTATAACTTAAATATCCTTTTAAACCCCTAAAACTTATTAGTTTTCATTTATTAATAAATTCTCTAACTTAAATATCATTTATAATCCCCAAAATTAATTACCATTAATTTCTTAATAAATTCTGTAGCTTAAATATCATTTGAAATCCCCAAAACCAATCATGAAAACCCCTTTTGTTTACCCTTTATTTCCTCGATGAGTGGCCTGTGTCTATTCATCATTAATTGTGACTGTGACTAAGCTGCTTTTTGCAAAAAAAAAACCAAAATGATTAAGCCTTAATTGCACCATATAAAAAAAACAAGAAAAAACACAGATAAAGCCATATCAATGTACATTTATAATAGGTTTTCCAGACTTTCTGGAGCTATACAGGTTGTGGTAATTAGTAGGCACTTTCTGTGGGTCTCTCAACTATTCTAATCTAAGAAAAATAATGCTTAGTCACTAGAAAAATAAATAAGTAAAGTGAAATTTCACAATTAGTCAGGGAAAAAAGGGAGCTAAGGCGGAAGTTCTGTTAGTAAAAACATGGAAATCATCACTAGAAGTGAGAAAAAGGTTTGAAATTCATTGATTTTTATTAATTAAAAAAGTAATTACTTAAATATTATTTTTAAAATTAATTGTTCATTTACTTTAATCGAATACTTGTGACTAAAGCCTTCCAAAATAAGTCTAAGCATGAATTTAAGTCTAAAATAACTTAAGCTGTTAATCGGCCATATAATTGCTTTGCAATATGCAAGCCTAAAACCAGCTCTACATCGAAATTCGACTGAAATGCGTAACTCATTTGGTTTTTATATTTTTCGTTGGTTTAACTTTGTACTTTGCCTTAAAATTTCAACAATAAAACATAAATACTTTCAAAAATATAGTAATTAATGTGTAATTAATTAACTACTAAGGAATATAGAGCTGTTTTACCAAAAAAGCATCCCATTCTTCATCAGTCATCAGTGAATCATTAAACAAATATTTTTATTTGATACTTAATTCATTTATTATAAATTTTCGAATGTATATCCCCCGATGTTTCATTAGGAAACCACCCTAAACTTCAGCAGCAACTATTCCAAACTTATTTTTACTTTATATTTAATTTATTTCTTTAAAAATTTAAAGCTTTATAAATGAGACTTACGGTCATATTCACGTAGGACATATCACAGATGTGCTCCTCAGCCTCCGATGGCATCTCGCCCTTGGCCAGACCCATCTTCCTGAGGAACTGATCACAGTGCGGCCCATGCTTGGGCCGCGATGCAGAGCTATTCGCTCCGCTGCTGGCAGTGGCAGTAGTTGCCGTTGTTGACGCTCCTCCTCCTCCTCCGCCTCCACCTGCTGCCGATCCTCCTCCTCCTAATGCTCCCCCTCCACTAGCCGCCACCGATCCCGTCCATATAAAGGACAGATTAAGGGGCCTTGGCTCCACAGGTGGCGGTGCCGCCAAGGCTGGACCACCCCTCAAGCAAGTGGTGGCCAGGGATTGCAGCGAATGGAGGATATTATCCGAGGAATTGGAGCCCGGCGAACTGGCGGCACTCGAGTTGTTGCTGTTGCTGTTGCCCAGACCCACACTGAGTCCTCCGCCGGCCCGGTTAAGCATGACACGCCGCACAATCTCATAGTCGCCGCCGTGATCCTTGTTGAGATCATTGATGGCCAGCGACACCAGCTCCGGTTCGGCGCTCATCGTCTGGGCAGCCGGCGAGATCTGGCGCAGCTGGCAGAGCTTCTGCGTCCAGCGCTGGTGGGTTAGGGAGCTGCTGCTGCTGCTGGTGCTGTTGTTGCTCCCGCTGGTAGAGGCTCCTCCTCCGCCTCCACGGCTCTCCGATCCTCCCATGGAGCCATAGGGATTCGTTGTGATGTTTATGGCCGCCCTCGAGGTGGAGGGTCTTGGCGAGAGGCGTCCTCCTCCCACGGTTGTGGCTCCACCAGACCCCGGCTGCGGCAGCATGTACTCATCGTCGGCAATGGGCCGGCCCTCCAGGATTAGCGAGGCCAAGCCCAGGACAAAGGAGCTGTAGTTGTTCTGAGCCCCTGAACCCGCCGCCGCCGCAGCAGAACCTGCTCCGTTTCCCGCTGCCGCCGTGGCCGAGCCCAATGAGGCAGCTGCTCCATTTTGGCCCAAGCCCGCTGGCGGCGGTGAATTGGTCACACTGGTGGGTATCATGGTCGCTTGTCGGCTACCTGCTGCCTGGCTGTCCGGTCTGGCGTTGATTCCGTTTCCGGTTTCCGCTTCTCTGTCCCTCTAGCTAAGCTGCTGTTGCTGCTGCTGCTGCTGCTTCTTGCACCAGAAGTACACTGCAAAAAAAAGGGGAAATGATATGTTAGATAAATACATAATTATCAGGAATAATGTATCTTTCATTGACAGTAAGATTAAGTTTTTATGGTCTTGCCTTGACGCTATTTTAATAAATAATTGCATATTTTTATAGAAAATAACATTAATCCTAACATGGCGACCATAATAACAGCCCTTATGGTGCGCCTAACAGCCATTTTAAAAGGAAATATAATCAATTAAGTAATTTTAAATATATTTTATTTAAACGAGAAGGATTCAACAATAATAAACCATTTTTAAAGTAAATATAAGTCTCTTAAAGTCTCTTAAAGTCTCTTAACCATCTCTTTTCTATAATAACAGCACCTCTGGTGCGCCTAACAGTCCTTTTTTTTAAGTTAACCCTAATTATCTAAGTATAAATATATTTAAGTCAATCGAGAAAGATTAACCTAAAATATAGCATTTATAGAATAAATATCTAGCTAAAGTCTCCTAAAATCATATTTATTTTTATAATAACAGCACCTCTGGTCCGCCTAACAGTCATTTTTTTTTAGAAAATAACCCTAATTACCCAATTATAAATATATTTTAATCTATCGAAAAAGATTAACATAAAATAAACCATTTATACAGAAAATATCTAACTAAAGTCTCCTAAAATCATTTATTTTCCATAATAACAGCACCTTTGATGCGCCTAACAGCAATGTTTTTTATAAAATATAACTAAAAGCCATTACTAACCAGTTTTAATGACTTTATTTGATCATACAACCCCTTTTTCTATGATAACTAAACTGTAAAACGTATAATTAGTATAAAATTTCTATACTTATTTCCCAGTTTCAGATGAAATATCTGCCAATATTGTGTAACAACTCATTAAACTGCAATCAGTGGAGATATATGCAATTAGCTATAGGAAAAGGGAAGTTGTTATGAGCGATTGTTATCAATGGAAACTATAGAAAACGTGGGAAATTATATGCTATTATTTACTATTAAACAACATGAAACATGCAAATCATGTATAATTTTAGATACATGATTTGCTAAAAACTATGCAATTTTTATGGCTTTTGTTTTAAGAATAAGTCTGTGAAATTGAAGAGAAACTATGCTAAATCTTGGGTAATTATTTCAGGTATTAATACTGAAAAGAAAATTACAGAAGTTAGCTTAATAAACATAGAGAATCTGTAGTTAAGACGTCAATTATTATTCTCGATTTTACATAATTATTTAAAGCACTTAAACCCCTTTAATACCTCTTAAAAACCTCTTTAAATTCAACTCCAGCCTACCAGACAGGCTAAAAATATCCTATATAGCCTTGACTTCAATACAAAATCGCCAAGGATCTATATCCTTGGATAGCAACAGCTGGGGAAAGGCCACCTGCTCCCCCCCATAGAATTGCAGCCACCGAAGGTCGTCGAGAGCAGCCCGCCAGCCTCTCAACTTGAAACGATTTCCCCAAGGTCCCTATATACTATGGATTACATAAGCTGACATGGTTTAGTTTTGGCCCAGTACATTATATACTCGACGATATATCCTTCCGATGCGGAAGCAACTCAGCACTCGATGCCCTCGGCAACAAAAGGCAACAGAACACAGCTGAATTCTTGGCCAATTGTTGTTGCCAATTGTTAACTGCGACACACTGACACGGCCCCGATTTAACCTGAAATCGTGCTTAGCTATAGCTGCTAGCTACGAGATACATAGATACATAGATACATAGATACGCGATGCTATATGTGGCTGGAAACCAGGTCGTTACTTAACCGGAGAGACCCAGATATGGGGGGCAACATGTCAGCCGTTTGGCAATGCACAAAATGCATCTCCCTCGCGCCTGGCCACCCCCTCAAAAAAAAAAAAAAAAAAATACACAAAAAAGTTTGCTAACAAACAACATGTTGCCAACGAGCTGCGCTGCTACTGCTGCTCAGCGTGACGTCATTGAGCCAAGCTTTGCAAACACAGTCTCTGAAAGTGTGTGTGCTTTGTGTGTGCTTGTATCTGTGTGGGGTTTTGAAGGTCGTTTTGGGGCAACTTCCCACGCAGAGAGAGGCTCTAATTGAAAAGTATTTAAATTTATGACTGAAAGTTGGCAGAAAATGTAAGAAAAATAATAAATTTAAATAAAAATAATAAGGATAACATTAATAAATGTAATAAATTAGAAAATAAAAGCATAAGCTATTTTATTTTAATTTTTAATATATTATAAAATATTTATTTAATTTGATTTGCGTAGATTATCAAATTCCATTATATTTAGTAATTAAAATATACTTTTTAGACCAAAAAAGTGAATAAACCTAATTGAATTAATGAAAAAACCTTGAAAAGGATAAATAACTGCTTTAAAATTTTGTAAATAATATTAAATACTTATTTAAGGCTTAAATAAACAAATTTCATTATATTTAGAATTTAAAATATATTTTTAAGCCCAACAAAAGTTAAATAACCTAATTTAATTAATGAAAAAACCTTGATAAGGATAAATAACTGATTTACAATATTGTATATATTATTAAATACTTATTTAAGGCTTAAATAAAGAAATTTCATTATATTTAGAATTTAAAATATATTTTTAAGCCCTAAAAAATTAAAAACCCTAATTTAATTAATGAAAAAACTTTGGAAAGGATAATTAACTGATTTAAGGTGTAGAATTATTTCAACAAAATACCAAAAAAAACAAAATAATTCATAAACAAATTTCTTGAATATCATAATATTAGTTTTAAAATGTTAATAAATTTTTATTTATACTTTTTACTATTCACAAAAATTATTTAAAGCATTTTTTATGTCTCTATGACTCTTACTACTATAATTCCAATATTTTAAATTTGTTTTGCATTTAAAAACCAATAAAAATAGCTTTAAAGAGAGCACAAACAAATCGTTTTGCATTCTCCAAGCTCTGCTTCTTCGCCAAATTTATTTGTGGCTTTCATTCCCTACTTTTTGTTGCATTGCAAAAAAGCGGCGCTTGGCAACAGCCATCATTCTCGATTTGCGAATTAAAAACAAAGAAAAAACGAAGCAAGAAAATAAATCTAAACCAAATTAAAAGGCACACACACACACACACAAACAAGCACAAATGCGCACATGCACAGAAAACAGCTGTTGCAGCGCGCACCTCTAACAGCTGGCAACATGTTGCCAAAGAGAAAGAGAGTAGCACGCGCTCGCTCTCCCGCTCTCTTGGGTAAACATGTTTGTCTTTACTTTTGCTTTTGCTTTTGCGTTTCTTCTTGACCTGCATACACAATATATAACTAGCGCGTGAGACAGACACGAAAATACATAAGAGAGCGAGCTTTCCGCGCGCTCTCCCTCTCTCTCTCTCTTTGAATAGAAAACATCTGATTTTTGTATTGCTTTGCAATCAGTTGGCACTGTGTGTGTGTGTTTGTTAAGTTTTGTTTATGGCATATTCGTTCATACAAAGAAATACTCTTGGCCCACAATAGACATACGCACACACACACACACACACCGACAAGAAAAACCCGTATGAAAATGGGGACACAAGCGAACGGAATAATATTCGATTACATTATGGCCCACTAATTCGCCTTCCATTCCATTTCGTTTTCTTTGCCTTTGCCCCCCATTTTCCCTCCCCCTCCTCCTCCTTTATTGCTGCCTTCGCTTCAGCTGTCCATTATCATTTACATTTCATCGCTGGCAAAAAAAAAATAGAGGAAAACGGCGAAAATTACACATTTTCCACCCGAATTTACACGAATTTCCCTCGAAATCCGGCGTATGACGCAGTGGAAATGCGCTACGATTGTCAAGGAAATGTTGCGGAAACGAAAAACGTAGAGAAAATCACCGGGGAGAAGAAGGAGGAGGAGGAGGAGAGGTCGATGGGTGTGACAAATGGATCTTGTTAAGGTTTAAATATATTTATTTATAAGTTTAGCATGATTTAATTTTTGTTACAGGTTTTACTGTAAGTTAAAATATTTGAAATAAAAGCAACTTTATTTTAAATTCAAATTCAAATAAATATGTGATACAAAACAATGTAGTTTTTTAGTCAAATATATTTTTTCAAAGTACTTAAGCCATTTCCTTCTTTTTTTTTAAAATTAAAATAAAAAAAATGTAAATACTTCCTTTTATTTCAATATTTTCACTAAGTTTTTTGAGTGTAAAAGCTATAATTTGTGTTGGCAAGCTTGAAAAGTTCTAAATAATTGCTGTACATTGTGGCGTTTTATTGTACATACATTATAATAGTCTACTTCGGCTACAGCTTGCAACAGCAGTGCCTTAGGGCGGTGTGTTAAAATTCTAACCTTATTGCTAATATCTCCCATGTTTATCAACCGATTTTACTGAAATTTTCAGGAAACGTCCGCCCTATTTTATTCATTTATTGTATCTATTAACTTTAATCCGAAAATAACGAGTATAGCTTATTTTAACGTACCCTGTGGGTACCGGGCATAATTACGTTCTAAAGGAATTACATAGGTTTTCTGTAACTAATAAACCTATGTATAAATATCATTTAAATATCTCTATTAAATTCCAAACAGGTACTGATGATAGCTAGCTACTCTGGAAAACTATATTCCTTCCCAGACTTTAACTACTGACTACTTATGATGAAAGTAGTTTAGCTCTAAAAATAAATGGTTATTCTAATAAATTAACTTGGTATTCGTATCTCTTCAAACTTTCAATCTAACTTAAATCTATATACTTGTTTCCAAGGGAATACTAATGAATACGAGGGACTAATCTTCAAAACTTTGGTCTTTTTACATCTTTAAAAAGTAAGAACTGATAAAGGAAGCTGGTTAGATCTAAAATCAGTCTTTAAGCTCCCATTAAAATAGCTATTTAAATATCCCTGGACTACTGATGCATACTAGTGGCTACTCTTTAAAACACTTGCCTCACCCAGAGCTGTTTCTTAAACAGAATGGATTTCTTTAAGCAAAAAAAAAAACAACAGTTGCTCAAGTAATTGGCAGTGAATTAAGAAAAGTGCAATCAAGTTGATCGCAGAACTTTGTCATATGTGTATTGCCCCGTTGTTTTTCCTTGATTGGCACACTTTGCCTGATTATTTCTGCAGTTCTTGGCAAGCCGATCGAGCGAGTGGGCTAAGAAAAAGAGTAGGGGGAGGTAGGAGGTAGCTGAGTACACGGTACATTGTTGGACTAATTTCATTTAGCTCGGCCACCGTCCTTGGCATGCTTTTTGATTTTGCAATGCGCTGTGCCGCGCTCTTGCTTGCATTATTTATTTATTGCACATTTTCGTTACATTTGATTTTTTCTCTCATTTCTCATTTATTACGTTTTTTTTTTAATTTTTATTTTTTTTGTTTGACGCACATTAAGAAAATTTTGATTACCAAGCGGAAAATGGAAGCGAGGCGAATGGAAAAATGGTAAATGGGAAAAACGAAGGGGAAAATCAACAGAAAAAATAAAACCCGTTCCCAAGCAGATAAGAAAATGGAAAACAACTAACACATACACACACACACAGAGGGAGTGGAAAATTGTTATGTTGCAACTTTTCGACACAAAAAACAAGTTCCGTTTGCCTTTCGTTCGCTTCGAGGTTTCCTTTCGCATTATGAAACCCCAAAAATTGGTTTTTAAACAACACGTGAGTGCAACGAAAGCCACAGACAAAGAAAAACCTCTTTCCATTTTGGTTTTCATTTTATTTTTACATCATTCCATATGTTCGTGTTTCAGTTTAGTCATCCCCACTGCTGAATGCGTCACGAAATAAAGTTTAATTATACTTATTCCCGCTTTGCCTGTGGAAGAAACTCGTTAAGATGTGTCATCCGCAGCGGAAATGGTAAGTGGAGAGATTACTAAGATCAAGTGGAATTAACAAAGCGAGAATTTGCATATAAGGCAGTTTGGAGTCCAGAGTTTGGAATTAAAAGAATAACAAGGAGAAATATCTATGAATTTATCTTTTAGAATATATTCATGAGAGGTCTTGACTTTATTTTTTATTTATTGCTAGGAAAGTGCTCAGAAGATAAAGCAGTTCTTTATTTAGATTTTTATATAAAAAAAAGGTTTGATTTTAAATCAATTTTTAAAGTGCCTAAAAGTATGCAATATAATCTTAGTCTGTTTTCAAAGTTGTAACATTTTGTAGCCTACTTTAGCGCACCTTTCGAATTGGTTTCAAAACTGTAGCTTTTTATGTTCAATTCCAGTTTATCTTGAGTTAAACGGTTAACGGTTAAGTTAACAAAGCGAGAATTTGCATATAAGGCAGTTTGAATTCCAGAGTTTGGAATTAAACTCAAGAAAAACAAAGGGAAATCTATGAATTTATCTTTTAGAATATATTCATGAGAGGTCTTGGCTTTATTTTTATTTTTTGCTAAGAAAGTGCTTAGAAGACTTTAATTAGCTTTTTATTTAAAGAAAATGTTTGATTTTAAAGCCATCTTTAAAGTGCCTAAAAGTATGAAATATAATCTTAGTCTGTTTTCAAAGTTGTAACATTTTGTAGCCTACTTTAGCGCACCTTTCGAACTGATTTCAAAAATGTAGCTTTTTATGTTCAATTCCCGTTTATCTTAAGTTACTTAGCACTTAGAAAATAATTCTTAAATAATAGTTTCTTTTCTTCAAAATGCATTTTTCTCTTAACAATACATTCTTTCATAGAGTCACATACATTTTTGGGTTAAAAAACTATGTAGTACCTTGTGGGGCTTCTATTATCCAAATTTCGATTTCCCCGAAAGGCGGCGGAAGACAATCGCTTTTCCAATCGCTGATTGACCTCGCTGATTGACCTTACAACAAGCCCATTATGTGCTTTGTTTGGATGCGCGCATGTGGTGGTGGGTGACCCTCTCCCCAATCATAAAGCCTTCACAGCTGAGCGAGCGAGCTTTGGTATGTTGGTGTTTTTTTTTCTGTATGTTTTCTAGGGGGCCGCACCTTCAAATAGGTTACATGTAGCCTCCATCTCTACCTCTCTCGCACCCCTGGTGAAACCCCTGCCACCTTTCGGGGTTGCCCTCTCTCTCTTCCTATCGCGGAACAAAGAACACATTTCAGATATTGTAGGGAAACCCAACTTATCAACATGGTCATCAGATAGGGGAACTTATTTTGTGTACCCTGGCGAGAGGGTATTATAATTTTTGGTAAACATCTCAGGTTCAATCATTTAAATATATTATATTAAGCCTTATAATAGATATAATAAATAGTAATCTTAATCAACTCTATAAGTTAAATCGAAAGATGATTTTTTATGATATAACTACTAGGTTTCTAGAGTAATGTATCTGAAACTTGGTATAGTTCAGTAATTTATTATTTCAAGGAAACCTATAAAGTTTTGCTAGGATCGAATGATTATTTCTTATAGATTTTCATAGTTCCTGTAGGAATTTTCGTTTTAAATACAAACAAGTAAGAAAGCTACAGTCGACTCCCGGTACCCGGTACCTAAACGTTTGCGCTTCACACTAAAAGGCAATTTAAAATTGTACATACATTATATTGTACATACATACATTGGCGCCATTATATCGCACGGCCAAGGCTCGAGTGCGCCACCTGTCGGCTACAGCTTGCAACAGCAGTGCCTTAGGGCTGTGTGTTAAACTTCTAACCTTATTGCTAATATCTCCCATGTTTATCATCCGATTTTACTGAAATTTTCAGGAAACGTCCGCTCTATTTTATTCATTTATTGTATCTATTAACTTTAACCCGAAAAACACGAATATAGCTTATTAAACGTTTTTTATGATTTTTGAGGGCGCAAGTGGGCGTGGCCAAATTTTAAAACAAACTTAATATGCGTGCAACAGATTCCAATGTTGTCACCAAATTTGGTAACTTTAGCTATTATAGTCTCTGAGATCCCATAATACCCTTGTACCCTATGGTACCGGGTACCGGGTATAAAAATATAAGGGCATATCTCAGTCGCCTTAAACTTAGACTTCCTCTTTAGTTTTATCAACAGCAAAAAATGAAGGCTTCAAGGTTTCAAAGTCCCCCTTCACTCACCTTTCGAGACTTTGTTAAAATTCCATTATTTCTTGCTTTTTGCTGCAATGAAAAGAAGGGGGGAAAACGAGTGATTAGAAAATGAAATTCTTCACAATTAGTTGCAAGCGTAATGTAATTGATCGACATTTTTGTAATTATTTGTACAAGGCGAAATTAAAGCGTAATTAAATTGTTTTTCGTTTTTTCTTTTGTTACAGAGAGTGAGCCACCCTGTTTCTCTTACACAACAAATAAAGTTAGCCCCTGTCTGTCTCTTCCTCTCGCTCTCGCTCGCTCTCCCCCACATTGCTGCTCACATGTGCGCAGTAAATAAAAAAAAAAGAAGAAAAAGAAAAACACAAACAAAACCACAGCGAGCAAAAACAAAAAGGCAAAACAAAAATGTAAACAAACGCAGCAGCAGTCCAGTTATGGTGCTCTTCTTCTTCTTCTGCTGGGGCTGCTGCTCCATCCACGTGTGCGAGGGAGAGGGTGTCGTGCCTCGCCGTAACGTGAGCACGTGAGCGGGTCTCGCTTGCACCCGTATACAGGGAGTTGGGGCCCAAAGCAACTGGAGTGGAGTGGGCGAAAGAGAGAAAGAGAACCAGAACAGGACTCGCATGCCTGTGTGTGTGTGTGTGTGTGTGTGCGTGCGAGCACGTTTTTATTTTTAGCCAAAATATTTCTTGCAAATTGAGAGCAAAAAAAAAAAAGGAAAATAAAGGCACGCACTTATTTTGTGCTTGTTTTTTTCCTTCTCCCTCTGCGAAAAGCAAATGACCGCAAGAAGTGTTAATGCCTTCTCTTCTCTTCGGTCTTCTTCTTCTTGTCACAACTCCAGTTCTGTCGTTCATTCGCCCTCTCTCTCTGTCGGTCTGTCTCTGTCACTAGCTCTCCCTCTTTCATTTACATTTCCAACTGCGCACGTATAAAATTACTATGACAAATGCCTGGGTGTGTGTGCGCCGTGTCCGTGTGAGTTCGTTACATTTTATTTTTATTTTATTTTTTCCTCTTTTTGAATTGATATAAATTGGTTGGAAAGTACGTGTAAAACGCCAGCAAAAACTTTAATCAAAGTTCAGTTTTTCACCAAGAAAACAGCTGTTTCTGTATTTATTTTGTTTTGTTTTTGCTTTTTTCGGCCTGGCTATTTTCGTTTTTTGTTTTGCTTATCTGCCAAAAAACAATAAAAATAAAATACTTTCACTTATATAAAAAGGCATTTAACAAAGCAGCTTCAGAGCGTCAGCGATAGTGAAAGTTGTCTTTAAATCGTTCTTTGCGTTCTTTGTCATCAATGTGACCTTTAAAATTGTATCTTATGCTGACATTGTTGATCGAAATAAAAATTTAATTATTTAAGACCATTTCAGGTTAGATTTTAGAGGTATAATACATTTTATATAATTATTAATTAATAATTCGTGAGGAATTATAATAATATGCATCAAATAATAAAATCATTACGTAAAATCAGGTTCTAAACCTTTATCTTTAAAGGAATAGACGTGCCATCTCTTTCTCTGCTAGTCTCTCCCTCTCTTTTTAACTGTATAGTTCTTTCCTTCTTATTCATATGATCTTATATAGATTCTCCCTTTCTTTTAGTTCCCCTATGTAGCGTTATCTCGTTCTTTCAGCTTCGAAACCTATCGTTCTCTCTTTCTTATAGCTCCGTACTCAGACACACGAAAAGTGTTTCTAAGCAGTACGATAGAGCGAGAGGGTGAGTATTGACCTTTCGTTTTCGCTCAATGCTTAGGAACACTTTTCGCGTGTCTGAGTACGGAGCTTAAGTAGCGTTATCTCGTTCTTTCAGCTTCGAAACCTATCATTCTCTCTTTCTTATGATATGATCTTAAATATTATTTTCATTCTAATGTTTTCCTTCTCTATTTCCTTATAATTCCTAATATATATGATCTTTTGGCATTGTTTTCTTTTAGAGCTATGCTTTTAAAGCATTTTCTCTATTTTTCAGTTCTGATACAAATATCATTCTCTCTTTCTTTCCGTTCTGATCTCATACCATTCTCTCTTTCTTATAGATACGATTAGGCGTTCTCTCAACCTTATAGATACGATCTCTTGTAGCGTTCTCTCAGCCTTATAGAGATATGAGGAGATCTTCTAACCCCGACACGTGGGTGCTTTTTTTGAAATGTTGCGCAATTTGTTCTCTGCTCATTTATTTCCATGTTACATGGATCTAATAATGCTGAAAAAGCTTTTAAGCACTCACACTCTGATCTTCACTCTTCTGCTTCTTCTTCTACTTCCCCAACAGCTGATTATATCAAACAGGTTACCGACGAGAGAGGGAGACGGAGACGGACAAAGACAGAGAGCAAGCGAGACCCCAAGGTAGAGGAGGAGCGATAAAGAAGTTCAAAAGGCAGGCCTGATAAACGACGAACGGCCCCATGCAAAGCAGCAAACAAAAGTGTTGACACACAGCAAATGCAACGCCACAATTAGAAAATGTGTGTCAATTATATTAAAAAAAAAAAAACAGGAAAAAAACTCGAGTAGTTTTCCTGACTTCACCCAAAACACACAAATACAACAACAGCAACATTCGAGGGAGTGGAAAAAGACGGCGACGGGTAGCATGATTTGAATTGCCTTTTCAGTAATTTATGTATGTGTGTCTGTGTGTGTCAAATAACGCTGAAGGGGGCGTCGCAAAGTCTCCCAAAGTGCTTCACCCACACACACAGGCCACTGAACTAAAGTCCAACCTCACTAAATAAGCTTTTACGTAAAGCCTAGTACTCAGACCGACGAAAAGTGTTCGTAAGCAGTGCGAGAGAGCAAGAGGGTGACTATTGTCCTCTCGTTTTGACTCACTGCTTAGATACACTTTTCGTCTATCTGAGTACGTAGAAATGGAAATGGGAATGTGGAAATGGGGTTTTAAAGGTCAGACGTGCTGCATAATTGTGTAACTAAGTAATCATTGATTTTCAAAAATAAAACTACTGATACCTTTAAAAGATCAAGGTTTTTATTATACGAAAAGTGGTTATATCACTATTAACAATTAAGAGCTTTTTCGTCTGTCCCTTTTACTTATCAAATTGAAAAGAATTTAACACTCTTTTTAATACATTTAGGTATCATTAGTAGTAATCATTGATTTTCGAAAATAAAACTACTGATACCTTTAAAAGATCAAGGTTTTTATTATACGCACAATCATTATATCACTATTAACAATTAAAAGTTTTTTCCTCTTATCAAATTGAAAAGAATTTAACACTCTTTTTGATACATTTAGGTATCATTATTTATTGTTTATAGACATTTTTTCTATGCGTTTTATTTATGATACTACGTAATACTTTTATACAAATATGTATTTACATGAGTAGGTTAAGGTTTCTAAATAGAATATGATGAAATATTTTTTTTTTAAATTTTTTTCTTAGATATTGATCTGAATTGATTTTATTTTATTGATTTTATTTATGATACTACGTAATACTTTTTTACAAATATGTATTTACATGAGTAGGTTAAGGTTTATAAATACAATTTGATCAAATATTATTTATTTTTACATTTTCTAGAGATATTGATCTGAAACTTGGTATAGCTTAGTAAACTATTGTTGTTAGGAGTTTTGTTAAGTTATGTTAAAATTGGATGATTGTTTCTAATAGTAATAATAGTTTAACAGAAGGTCAAGGTCTATAAATATCTTTACTATTACAAATTATTATTTAAAAGGCAATAATTTCTAATTTTGACTTTCGTGCTTTAAAATGTTTATAGAAACTTGATTATCCTCGAATACTGGTTTTTAAATGGAGCACTAAAATATTTCGACATTTTTTTATAGGTATTACGTGGTCTTGAAAACCTATATTTAATTACACCTGTTTTGTTTTTAATCTTTTATTCGCTTTTATTGAGTCCCCACTGTATCAGTGTGCGATCTTCAATTATTCGTGTGCGCGCGTGTACATGAGCGTGTGTGGGTGGTGTGATGGCTGTGGTGGCGGTGGGGGTAATGGGGATGGGGTTGGGGGGCTAAATTGCGCTGTATTGGTTTGCGCTGTGCTTTTGGCATTACGTCACCAACACATGCGCAGCTAACCAGCTGAGTGGCGGAGCAACGTCACAGATACACCAACACACGCTCACGACGGCCCTTAAAGCCATACAATTATTTTGAAAACCAACCTTTTTTTGCGTTTGTTTTGTGGCGCTTTTGAAACGTTTCCAAATCCTACAATTTTGATTGATTTTTCGATGCGAATTTACGACGATATTTGGCTTTAAGTGAATTTTATTGACTTTGTGTTCATTATTACATTTATTTTTAAGTATTCACTGTGGCTGCCTTTTGTCGCCTTTGATTTTGTTGTGATTTTGATTTGAATTGGCTTTTAGTCCTGAAACTGGCAACGGAATGGCAATGGCCACATATTTTTGCACTTTTGCTTAGCTGCATTTGAATTCTCAACGCCTTTGAACAGCGCGACGCGGCAAAAACCTTATGTATTTAATATAAATACGTTTTGTTATTTATTTGGGAGGTTTTTTCTTTTTTCTCTGTATATATATTCAAGTTTCTCGAGTTCAGTCGCACGAAACGGAATCAGAGGCAGGTAAACGCGATTATTATTAGCGCAGCGTAGCAGCAAGCAAACTTGTTTGCTTAGATTTTTTTCGGGTGGCCTTTGTCTTTTATTTTGTATCTTTATTTTTTTTTGTAGGTTGCACTTCACACACACTCTCGCACACACTGGGTAAAAAATAATGGCCAGTGGTGTTTTCTGGCTTAATTTCTAGCTGATTTTTTCGTGTGCTGTTGTCGCTTTGAAGTCTCGAAATGAAATGAATTGAAATATGTGGGAAATACAAGAGCGGAGCGAGCGACGACGACTCTCTGCGACGAGTGAACCGTTCGCTGCTGCTGACGGCAACTTTCTAAAACAGCTGAGCTGAGCAGACAGGCAGCCAGGCAGCCAGCCAGCCAGCGCTTTGTTTATGTATATACTATACATATGTACACACTCCTATATACTAGGTGGCTGAGGGGAAAACTACGTCGTACATTTGGCCATAGTTTTGTGTGTGTTTTTTTTTTTTCATTTGTGACGGCAACATGTTGGCAGCAGCAGCAACGTCAGCAGCAGCAGAAACCCGCCAGCAACATGTTGCAGTCGCGCAGGGGAAAAATGTACACAAAAATCATATGGAAGCGCGCACACACACCAACACACACGCAAAACTACTCAAAACCCTCGAAAAAAGAAGAAAAAACAAAATAAATAAACACACACATATGATAAGCCACAAGTAAATGGGTGAAATACGAAAATCATGTTGAGCAAAATCACAACTAACAAATACAGTGGGCATTCAAATAAAGGAAACACTAAAAATATACTTCATTTTAAAAACTATGGAACGTACTTATGGAATATGGGTTGGCTTTAATTTGTTCGTTTTTAAATAATATACATAAATAATATAATTAGAAAATATTAAATGGATTTTTTGGTAAAACTTAAAGTAAAAAGATTTAATTTCATTTATAATTGCACCTAAAAGTAGGCAATAAATATGTGAGCTTATTGGTTTAAGACAGTATTTGTTGATTGATTTCATTTACACATCGATTTCTATGGCACCCCTGTATATATGAACATTTTATAAAAATGTACTTTACTTATTTATTAATATTTATCAATATTATCTATATTATAAAAAACATTAGACCATTTAATAATCAATTTTGACCTAAATTTTCAATTAAAAACAAGTAAGAAAGCTACAGTCGAGCTACTCTACTTCGATACTTCTTAAAATAAATCGCCTCTCGAATTAGCTCCCGACCTAAACAATTTAATGTCATACTTAAATATGAATGATACATTTTATAAGGACGCCAAAGAATGAATTATGTTATTTTTTGCTCTATCCTTTTGTCATTTCTTCTGCAGTTGGCGGCCAAGGCTCGAATGCGCCACCTGTCGGCTACAGCTTGCAACAGCAAAAGCAGTGCCTTAGGGAATGTGTTCAAATTCTAACCTTATTGCTAATATCTCGCATGTTTATCATCCGATTTTACTGAAATTTTCAGAAAACGTCCGTTATTTAACGCTTATTTATTTTATTAATTAACTTTAACCTGAAAATAACGAGTATAGCTTATTTTACTTTTTTTATGATTTTTGAGGGCGGAAGTGGGCGTGGCCAAATTTTAAAACAAACTTGATCTGCGTGCAACAGATTTCAATGTTGTCACCAAATTTGGTAACTCTAGCTCTTATAGTCTCTGAGATCTGTTGTTTCTTTACACAGCGATTTCTGTGGAACCCCTGTTTTTGTGGAAAATATATATTTTTACTTTATTTTATGGTAAATTCCATGTTTTGTGTATATTTATGCTGTATATTAAATTTATAATGTCTTTTAAAAGATATATAACAACATTTTATATCAAAATTGACCTTCAAATCGAAGAAATAATACTTTTTGACCTAATTTTTCACTTAAAACATTTTTCGGTATTATATTTTGACCCACTTAAATCGTAAGATCTATAATATACATAGTATAAGTTTATATTTTGGTATATAAACATTGTTCTGTTAATTTTAAGCCACATTTTAGTGGGACAAGAGCAATTGTTGTTGCGATAGCGATTCAATAACAAAAGCCACTCACAGATACAGAAAAGTATACACCACACACACTCGCACACACACGTAGACTAAACCAAAACAACAACAACAATGAGAAAAAAATAAAGTGTAGACAGAGATAGAGAACCCGTTTCCATATGTTTGCGAGATGCCATGTTGTCGAGTGTTGTGTGTGTTTTGCCTTATGTGCTACAAACAAAATAGCTGTGTTGGCGAGTGTACATAGCGGATATGTATAGTATATATCTTTGTATATATGTACAGGCTTTGGGTACTTGTTGGCAGATTTCTTCAATAAGCAGAAGAACGAAGCGAGTGGAAGGAGAACCCCAAAAATCCAGAAAACAACAACAACGCATGCGCTTTTAATGCAAAATATATACCTATACATTCATACAATGTATGGGTATGTGTGTGTGAGTGTGTATATGTAGCAGCCCCCCAAAAATCGTCAGCGACCCAGACAACAGCAACAACATTCAGAATTTATGTTTTGCCTGCTGCTTCTGCTTCTCTGCTTCGCTCTCTGCTTTTCCCCTCCCACTTTCGCTCGCTCGCTCTCTGTCTGTGCCTATCTTTGTTCTTCACTTCCTCTGTTTTCCTCTACGATGCGAATCTTATCAGCAGCACACGCAGCAAACACACACACACTGGCATGTATATCACACACACTTGGAATTTACTTTGCTGATATGATTTGTACTTGACTTTATTTTGTTAAGATTCTACTTACAGGGTATTTTATAGTCGGAACCAGGCAGAGAAATATTCGTTTTTTTTACATATGCTTTAAAAATAAGCTGGAGATTTAAAAACTATTTAATTTGTGGCCAAAAGTATGTTACAAAATGTTAAATTCATAGAATTATGTCAAAAAAAAGTTTATTGCATACTTTTGCACGCTTCTTTTTAATGATTAGAAGTACTTGACGATTTCTGTGGCAGTCCTGATATTTCAGTAGGAAATCCACTTTAAAATCGATGAAAAGAAATTAGTATTTAAGTAATAAAATCTAGAAAATATAAAAAAATCTATAAAATATATAATTACATTAGTCTGACTTGGAATTAATAAAACTCATTCAATTCCTGTATCATTTATTAAATTATTTAAAGTTTAGATGTTTTTAAGTACTATAGAGAAAGGTTTTACTTTATAAGCCTAGAAATTTATGAAGTTATGTTTCTTCTTAATTACAAAAAAAAATCATCATAGAACTTATACGATTGTTACATGAATTCTATACTATTGAGTATGAAAAATTTCTTAATAAGATGCTTATTAATTTGATACTACGAAAGTATAAATTTTATACTCATCTGCACCAATATTTCATAATAATCACTAACGCGACAAACAGAAAAGCACAAAATTCCAGCTAACGCGATTTGTTATCGAATTTTCGATGTAGGTTCGTATAAAAATAAGACTCAAAAATACACAATTGAAACTATAGAGTATAAAAACTAAACTTTGGAGTATACATTTGATATTTTGAAGTATAAAATCTATAGTAAACTCGTTATTCTGCTTGAGTATACTTTTAAGACAACGCGTAGAAAGGTTAAACTCTTGTTTTTTTTTTTGGGTGTAGCCATTACCCACTGTACTAGCCAGTGGACTGGACTGCCAACTGTAGGTGCAGCAGCAGCAGCAGCACCAGCAGACGGGCGACACAATCGCAGACGGCACACATCCATATTCACCAGATACTCGTCAGAGGCGTCCGCCGTCTGCAGAAGCGGTGAACTCAAGTAACCCAGGTCTGTGGAGCCGAAGGATACGCAGATACTCAGATACACGGACTCACGGATTCACGGCGACAACAAAGAACCGAACCAAGGCAGCCAGCCAGACAAAGAAATGCCAAGACCAATGCGAAAGCGAAAACGAAGACCGAGACCTGAGACCCAAGAAGTCTGGGGTCTGCGACTCTCTCTTCCTCGCTCTCCTTCCTGGCCAGAAAACAGGAAAACAAGAAACGGATGGGGTCCTCCGAAAAAAGGGGGGAGAAAAAACCACAAAATAATAATAATAAAACATGCAGCTTCCCATATAGCTTAATATATATTTTACAGATAAAAGGAAAGTATTTTTTAATGATTAAGTAATACTTCTTTATAAAGAAGTGATATTCTAGCTTAGGAAATATTTTATAAATAAAAAAGATAGACATTGATATAAAACCTAATTACTTTCTGGATCTGTAGTACCAAAAGTATTTGATTTAATGTAATATCCTCTCCCATATCTTCTCTTCAAACTCTTTGTCAAGTCTCAAGTTGTGTTTTGATTGAAAGGTGTCGTAAGTAATTAATGGGGAAGCCTCGTGTACCGATTAGCAGGTCTATCGATCAATTTGTTCACCGGGATTTTCCTCTCCATCTCTCTCAGAGCCAGACAGACATTTCCCATTTATTTTCTTTTTTTATTCCCGACCCCAGATAACAAGTTTGAGACAAATATTTGCCGTTTCCTTTTTCACTTCTTTTTATCTCGTTGCAAGTACAAATAAAACGTGTTTAAGCCGCAGGGAACTCTTCAGTTACAGGTAGATATAGATGTATTTATATTCCCCTATTTCTTATGGAAAGTCATGTTCGAAAATCGACAAAAATTTTCCACGCAAGTTGGCGCTTTTGAATAAAAGAAGATCAGCTTGAAAAAAAGATGAGGTCACAAAAGCCCTTGGGGCTTAAGTCGCCTTTTTGTTTGGCTTTTATTTTTGTTTTATGTTTTGGTTTTTTTGTATTTGTTTGCTCTCTGTTTTCAAAGCTTGAAAAGTTCCGCTGATTGACGGCTGGCTTTCTTCGGTTAATTTTAATTAAGATGGCATTCGAGAGACGTGTCTTCCATGAAGAATTATCTACAGTTGAGGTAGGAATTTTAGTAATATTTACAGAGATTAGAGGGGAATTCATAGCTAAGATTTTATTAAATAAGTCTCACAGCTGTAGTTCACTGTAGGGATTGCTTTGAGGCTAGAATTCCCAACCGGTTTCAGCTAAAACAAGGCTGAAGTTAGCTATTAAAGTTCCAAGAATATTTTCAAGCTTGAATTTGATAAAAAGATACCTTATTCTAAATCATTTTTATACAATTTTATTGTTAAGAAATATTATATTAAACAAATCTAAATAATACTTAAAGAATTATTTTTTTAAAACCTTTTGCATATTATTTCTCCCCTAACTGTATTTATCTATGTGTGAAATAGCTAGAGTTTATTGTTAATTTTTCCCCTAATACTTTTCATGGAGAGCGTATTGCCAAACAAAAATGTTGCCACAGCTCGTTTCATGCTCTCTCTCAATCTTTCTCTCTGCTTTTGAAAAAGGGCTCTGCCTTCCGTTTTTTATATGCGCAGTTGTTTTCAGCACACAGACACTCACTCACACACACTCGGCTAATTGCGTCGATCAGCTGTTTTGATAATAAAACGGTTAAAAACCTTATGAAAGCAAGAAAGCAGCCGCCAAAGAGGAAAGGAAAAAAAGAAACTAACAACAATGTATGTTATTCCCCCACACACACACTTTGTGTCGTGTTTGTTTATTTGCCATAACTTATAAATTATAGAAGCGTTTTTGATTGCCTCACACAACCTGCGACGAATTCCCTGCTAGCCCCTGTGAAATTGTGCAAAAATCGCAGAGAACGCAGTTTGGGTTTTCGCAAGACCCTTGGAAAAACCTTGGATTGATTGCAAGCAAATATAGACCCAAGGCAGACAGCGGGGCAAACTCTTACACAAGGCACGTGTGTGTTTGGCACAGTGAAAAATCGTTTACTCATAATTTGTTTGCAGTTTCAATTAAATTACAATACACCTATATATTTTCTCTAGAATATTTCATATTAAAATTAATCTTAAAATAAATCCAATCTTAAAATGAATTAATTCATCTTCATAGGAGTCAAAACGCTTGTTTTTCAAAAATCATTGCCTACTTTTTGGCGACTCCATCATCGATTAGAGAAACTTTAATATTAATTTGTGACTGAAATACTTGAGGGATCGACTTGAAATTTCGTAAGTGGAATAGGATTACACATACATTTTCATATATAGTCAAGAAAATATTATATTTCTAATTGTTACCAAATTTATTTGTGATTGACATGGTTACCATAAAAGTCACATGTTCTATATCGCATTTTTAGCCTTTGTAGCTAATGGAATCATGTTTCTTATGAGAGTTTCAATATATTCTCATTATTCAAATAATTATATTGATTTTAAGGCAATAAATATACAAACTATACATTAAGGATCACGTTTTCTAGATAATATTTAAACTCTCTAAACTTAGTTAATATTTCAAGTGTCTTTTACGATTGCAAACCGTATGGAAATTATATTTTAATCAGTTTTCTAATTTCTTAAGGATTTAACAGAACCTATCTTAGACAATAACCACTGTACAACCCTTGGCAATGTCAACTTTTCCGATTCTTTTAGCTCTTTTGTGTCTGTCCCTGTGTTTTCTTTCGTGTTTTCCGGCTCACCAACACACAGCTGTTTCTTGTTATTTGGCCCACACGTGACTGTGATTGACTCGCCGCCAGGTGAAAAGTGTTTAGGGGAAAAGAGCTGAAGAGGGGACGGGGTAGGAAAAACAGCAAACGAGGAGGTGCCACTGTAATGAGCTTTCCACGGAAGTGTGGAAAGTTTAAGGTTGAGAGCGGAGACAGCTGCGACATCAAAGCCAAGTGTGGCGGCCATTTTGGGGGGCGAAATGATTGTGGGAGTGACACAAGTGGGATTGAGAAGGGGCTACACCACAATATATAGATGGCCGATGACCCAGCACTTTGATAATCTGCCTGAGATAGCCAGACAGGCGAACATTTTGAATAAATATGTGAATAATTCAAGCCAACCCACAAAGGCTATCGATAGCAGTTTAGTTGAAGTTAATTGACTTGTCAAGATAAGGCCAAAGCAAATACTTCAGGGAGTTTTAGATAAAACAGTATCAAGTACCATTTTATTTTTATAAATATAAAAAGAACAATATTCACTTTGTTTTTAGTATGAAAATTTGAGAAAAGAACCTTGAGCAATTTCTAAAAAGTGCGTGTGACGGCAGAGGCTGGGCCAGATCTATATTAATAATTAATTACATTTAATTTACTCAAAACAATATTTTTAACAATTTATTTATTATATTTACATATTTATTAAAATAGTAATAATATATCTTAACCAAAATATATCTCGAAAATTAAATTAGTAAGTTATTTCTTTTTTAAAAAACATCAGAAATATGCTTGATACCAAAAATTATCCATAAAATATCAAAGCTTTATAAAGCCGATATGGAAGTCATGGCATTTGCTACTCCATAATTTATTTTTTGAGTCATCTGGAAATAAGCGTGCCATGACGCAATTAAGTATCTGAAGGGAATAAAACAGAAAATAATACAAAAATGGGAAGCATACTTTTAGAAAACCAAATACCCAGAGCCATGCGATGACTACATGATATTTATTTTTGTAAATTCGCTAAAGCAAAAGCAAAACAGAAAAAAAAGGAACACAGAACACACAGAAAAATAAATAAAAATCTAAACAAAGAGCTGTTAGGGAATTCATATGGAAAATGATTTTGGTTTCGTGTCTGTCTGTCGATGGAATTGATAAAGTGGCGAAATGAGAAAGAAATGCAAATTCCATCAAAGCCCCCGTGTTTCGGTTTTGCACGAATATCAATCAAAGCGTTATAGAACCCTCCTTGCTCTTTGCTCTCCTAAAAACAACCCCTTTTAGCCCAAACAAAGGGAAAATCAACAGTTTCGAGTGGAGAGTGAGTTCCAATTTCCAGACAGCCACCACTTTCCTTTCGTTCCTTTCCATTGCGAAGGAAACCCCCCCCCGAAAATCATCAGCTGTTTTTACGAAATTTTTCGTTGGTGGGTTCATTGGCTTTACATCCTCTCCCGCTCTTTGCTCACTGAAGAGCACCCGAAAATGTTGTTACTTTTTAATTTCTTCTTGTTATTTTTTGCGTTTTCGTCCCAAACAAAGTCATTCAACCCAAAGCACACAATAACAAAATAACCTAAAATAAAACGCAAAAAAAAAGGAAGACGAGGAGCTAAAGCAAAAACAATAACAACAACAACAACAACGGAACAACGGGAACGGAAAAAGTCAACGGCTGAAACGTTGGGGTCACTGCTCACCTCTCGCACTACCTCGCACCTCTCAGACTGCCCCACTCTCACTGCTGGCATCTCCCCCTCTCGCGGTGGGGCCAGTGCTCTTAAGAGCGAAATTTTGAGAATATACTTATAATGCGTAGTAAAGTCCGTCAAAGAATTTCTACACGGCAACAAAATCGAAGAGAAAGCGGATTGTGTTCTTAATCGGCAGAACAAGCTTTATAATATCAGGAATATTTCTTTTGGCTTTCAATTTCAAGTTTTTATACTGAATATCCCCTTTAAAATTTATTTATTTCACCTTATAATTTAAGGAAATTCTCCTTTTTAATTAATTCCTGTTTTCTCTTACCATCTTTAATGCTACACAAAAAAAAAAAAAACAAGAGTTTAACCTTTCTACGCGTTGTCTTAAAAATATACTCAAGCAGTATAACGAGTTTAGTATAAATTTTATACTTAAAAATATCAAATATATACTACAAAGTATAATTTTTATACTCTAAAGATTCAATTGTGTATATTCGAGTATTATTTTTATACGAAAATTCGATAACAAATCGCGTTAGCTGGAATTTAGTGCTTTTCTGTTTGTCGCGTTAGTGATTATTATGAAATATTGGTGCAGATGAGTATAAAATGTATACTTTCGTAGTATCAAAGTAATAAGCATCTTATTAAGAAATTTTTCATACTCAAGAGTATAGAATTCATGTAACAATCGTATAGGTTCTATGA